>RJWT010024286.1:0-16533 GCA_004365215.1 Cuniculus paca | reverse complement strand
TAATAGATTAACAATGGCCATTGCCTTCTCCCTGTAGACATCTCCCCTTTCACCTTCACACCCTCCATTTTGCATTTTGGATTCCAGTAATTTCTTCAGTTTTTTATACTAGGAAGACAACACAATATTCACCCATGTGACTCTGAACCATTTCACCCATGAGCATGCTCTCAAGTTGTATCCGTTTACCTGTAAGGAGTCTCCAGGTTATCTTTTTTTACAGCTGAGAAGCTTTCCATTGTATAGAAATGCCGTATCTTTCTTATTCATTCTGAAGCTGATGGCAAGCTACCCCTACTTTTTTTTCTGATTACCGGTCACATAGAGCATTGTTTTCTCTCCTTCAAGTTTCAGTCTATGAATTTCCTTTTGAGTTAAATGTGTTTCTTGGATAAAGCATATTGATGGATCCTGTCTCCTGATCCACTCTGCCTGTGCTTCTTTTTATTGGTGAATTGAAGCTGTCTATGTTAATGGTTATGGCCAACATTCACTGGCCCATCTCTGCCATGCTATTTTCCTGCCGTTGGCTGTCTACTTTTCCTCTCCATTCAATTGTCTGTCCTGCTCAATGATCCCCCTCTGCCGCTGTTCCTGGAACCGTGGTCTTTTTTATCTCTCTAGAATGTCTTTCAGTATTCTTTGTAGGGTTGATTTGATGGTCATGACTTCCTTCAGTTGTTCTTTGTCATGGAAGTATCTTGTTTCTCCATTAATTTTGAAAGATAGTTTTTCAGGGTACATCAATCTGGGTTTTAAGTTGTTTTCTTTCAGGACTTGCAATACTTCACTCCAGCCTCTTCTTGACTTGATGGTTTATGTTGAGAAGTCTGTCATGATGCTGATGGGTTTTCCTTTATAAGTGATCTGTTTCTTTTCTCTAACAGCTTTTAGTAGTCTGTTCTTGTGTTGAATTTCTGGAATCTTGATTATTATATGTATGGGTGTAGCTTTATTTTGGTAGCTGGAGTTCTATATGCCTCACTTATGTACCATGTAGTTTTCCCATGTTTATGAAGTTTTCCGCTATTACTCCTGTAAATACAATTTTAATGTCATCTGTGTTGACCCCTGCTTCTTCATTGATACTTTTAAATTATTTCACTTCACATCGTCTTGCTGTCATTGAATTGTTACTTCCTGGTTCCTCATTATTTTTAAGAGGTCTTTCCTTTCCCAATCACAAGCCACACACCTGTCTTCGAGGTCTGAAAGTCTATCTTCAGTTTCTTTCAAGCGATTTGCCGGCTTTCAATGGATATCTCTTTGAATCTGTTTTATGCATTCCATATCTCTTATATTGTTCATTCATGGTTTCCCTCATTTTCCTATGCTCCTCTATTTTTTTATGTCTTCTTCAGAGATGCTTAGCAATTCTTTTATTATGTTTTTCATTTCTTCTTTTACCTGAGATAGTATTTCTGCTCTAATTTCTTTTATAGCCTCATGGAGTTGTCTCTTTACTTCAGTTGCCATCACTGCAGAAACTTCAGGTGTGTGACTCCCAGTCTCTTCCATGTTTTCATCTCCTGGACTTGCTCTGCTTGGGTTGAAGTCCAGGGACTGCCTTTTACTTCTTTGTCTTGACATTTTCCTGGGTTCTTCCAAACAAGCAGGGAGTGAGGTTCTAGGACTTCCCGCATTGGCTACTGGAGTGTCTGTTTGGTTCTCCGGGCCAGTACTGGCCATGGGTATCCAATGGTGGCCACTGGATGCTCTGGTGCAGGCCCCATTTCTGTTTTTTCTTGCCCTTGCTGGGTTACCTGGGACAAAAGCATCCTGAGGACAGTTGAAGTGTGCGCAATAGCAGGGCCTGCCTCTGCCTTCCCTCTGAGCTGATTACCAGGTCTCCCAATGTCCATTGGAGTGTATGTGGGAGCAGGGCCTGCCTTTGCCTTCGTTCTGAGCTGGTTACCAGCAAGCTATGTCTCCCAATCTAAACTTAATTTTTTTCAGAGAAAAGTCTCCATAGAAGAAATACAAATGACCAAAAAATACTTGAAAAAATGTTTAACATCACTAGCCAGACAAATGCAAATTAAAACAAAACTGAAATTTACTCTTACTCCAGAAAGAATGGGATCATCAACAAATCAAATAATAAATGCTAGCATGACTGTAGTAAAAAAGTAACCCCCTATATTACTGGTGAAAATGTAAACAAGTACAATCACTATTGAAATCAGTATGGAAAGCTGTCAAAAATGTAAAATTAGAAATTACATTTAACCCAGATATTCGCCTTCTAGATAACTTCCCAAGAGTTATATACATGATATTAGAGCAAAACATGCATATCAATACCTACAGCATCACAATTCATAAGAACTAATCTTGGAAGTATATCCTAAATGTCCATCAATAGACAAATGGATAAGGAAAATGTGTTATCTATTCATAATGAAATATGAATAATGGGAAGGAGATCAAGAGTTGAAGAGTGTGGGGGGGGAGACATAAAATTTAAGATGTGTCAACTACATGTTCCAACTACCCACAATGAATGTAATCATTATATATTGCAAATATAAACAAAGAAGAAATAACAATAGTAATAATAATGAAAATGAAAATGGGGAAGCAGATCTAGAGATGGGAGGAGAGAAGATGATTGAAAGGGAATGTAAACCAGTACAATCACATGGAAATCAGATTTCTCAAAAAACTAAAAAGAAATTCCACTTCACTTAGTTATTCCCCTTCTATCATCTTCCAAAACAGTTACACTGATATAGCCATACTGATTTTTGCAGCAGCACAAATTATAATACCTAAATCTTGGAAATGGCCTATATGTCCATCAAAAGATGAATGACTAAAAAATTTTGGTCTTTATACATAAGGGAGTATTAGTTTGCCATAAAGAGGTAAACTTGAGCCACTTGTAAGACAACTTTGAGACAATATTAAGTGAAATAAATCAGACACATAAGCTTAAACATAACACAGTTTCTCTTATATGAGAAGTGTAAGTATATATAAAAAATATATATTATATATATAAATAATAAGCAATATACAAAGATCAAAATAAAAGATAATAGGTAGGTCTAAAATGGAAAAGAGATCAAGAGAGGGGAAAAAAGAACTGAGATATGCTTGTACATGTACCAACTCCCCACAAGGAATGTAATCATTATGTAATGCAAATATGTACCAATAAAAAACAAAAACTGAGCTGGGCCTGGTGGCACTCGCCTGTAATCTCAGTACTCGGGAGGCTGAGGCAGGAGGATCATTGTGAGTTCAAGACCAGCCTGGGCTACAAAGTGAGCTCGAGGCCAGCCCAAACAGCAGAGCAAGACCCTGTCTCAAAAAGCCAAGGGCCAGGGATTTAGCTCAGTGGCCAAAGAACCTGCCTGGCAAGTGTGAGGTCATGAGTTCGATCCTTGGTGCCACAAAAAAAAAAAAAAAAAAAGCTGAAAAAATAAGTTATGTAAAATTTTTATTTCTCAATTAAAACTAAATCTATAAATCATCTCAAAGAGAGTAGATGGTCAAGAAATTCCTATCAAAGATATTAGTGCCATTAACTCCATTTAGGAGGTTACCATATTAAGAAAAATCCTGCATTGGACAGCAATATTTAAACCAAAGAGAGAAATACAAAAGGCAGTTAAATAGGCAAGGAACAAAACTGACATTCCATATAAATTCCTTCCTTCCTTGAACTAACTAAAAGGAAAATTCTTTTAGGTAAAAGTTAAAATAATTTTTTTATCTTAAAAAAAATGAGACTTGTAAGAAAAGTCCAGAAAGCAGACAAGGAAAAAAAACCTTGCAGTAAAATATTTCAGGTCTTTACACTTCAGTAAAAAGAAAGAAAAAATTCTTGGAAGAAGTCACTATTAATGAATTCTTCCATAAGCAATCTCTGATAGACTACTTCTAGAAATATGGCAATATTGTGGAAAAATTGAAAAACTCACTCCCCTGCTTTCCAATGTCATGAAGTCCAAGACCAAAGGGAGCCACCACATTTTGTTGAGTTTTTAGTAAAAGGAAAACCCAGTCCCTTTGAGACACCTACAGTCACACAATTTCAGTTAGATCCATGTCACTGTCAAATGCCAAGACCTGTAAAGCCTACAAGGTTTCTGTTCTCCCTTAAGCATTTATGCTTATTGCTCACTTTTTTAAAACAGTAATCCGAAGGAGGCAGTAAGAATTAAGTACTAGACTCAAACTATTCATTAAGGGTGGAAGAAGATAATAATATCCTGGCTCCGCTACTTATTACCTATATAAGCCAGATATTTAATCTTTCTGAGCCTCAATTTCCTGTGTTATAAAGTGTGAATAATAATAGAATTTACCTCCCAGGGAAATTACAAATTTATTTTGCTTTTTTGTTGTTTTGTTTTGTTTTGTTTTAATGATACATGTTTGCTATACATAATGATCACATTCACCATAGGACTTTTCATCTATACATCTTGTCTTTTTTCTCATACCCTTCAACCCTTCTTTTGCCCACCTCCACTTAAAAGAGCTTCATTTCCATTTTTTTCTTCCATTCTTTTTTTGAATTCCTTTTCTCTTCTTTCCCTTTCTTCTCCACCTCCCTTGTTCCCCTTCCCATTTGGCCATGCTATTCCTACTTCCAAATATCTATTATACATTTTACCCTTTATTTACCCTTTCATTTCTTCACACAAGAGAATGTGATATTTAAATTTGTGTGTCTGATTTATTTCACTTAAAACTATGGTCCCAAGGTACAACAATTTATATAAAAATATCTCATTTATCCTCATTTATGGCAGTGTAGTACATCGATGTATATAAAAACCACGTGGTAACAATTCATTAATTGATAAGCACATGGATTGTTTCCAAGATCTAGCCATTATAAATTGTGCTGCTATAAATATGGGTATGCACATACTGCTGTGGTATAATGCTCTTAACTCTTTCAGGATATCTAAAAGGGGCACAGCTGGGTCAAGAAGAACTTCTAGTTTTAGTTTTTTTGACAAACCTCCATACTAACTTCCATATTGGTTGTACCAATTTACACTCCCAACAACAAAAGAAAAGAGTTCCTTTTCCCTCCACAAGCACTTGCTACTGGTTGATTTCTTGATGGTAGCCATTCTTTCTGAAGTGACACAGAATCTTAACATTGTTTTAATTTGCATTTCTCAAATGAACAGTGATGTTCAACATTTTTTTATACTTATTTGCTATTTGTACTTCATCTAAGAAGTATCTATTCATTTCAGACGTCTATTTTTGATAGGGTCATTAAATTTGGAGGGTCTGATTATTTAAATTCTTTATATATTCTAGTTAGTCCTTTGTCTAAGGAGTAGCTGTTAAAAACATTTTCCCATTATGTAAGTTATCGTTACACTCTGTTGATAGTCTTTTGCTGTGCAAAAGCTTTTTAATGTGATGAGTTCTCCACTATTGAGTCTTTGTAATATTTCCTGTGTGATCAGGATTTTGTTCATAAAGTCTCTGCCCACACCTACATCTTCAAGAGTTTAACCTATTGTATCTTCCAACAGATTGTTTCTGTTTTAATATTTAGAACTTTGATCCATTTTGATTTAAGTTTAATTCATGGGGATAGACATGGGTCACAGTTTAATTTTTGGCATGTGGGAAGTTAGTTTTCCCAGCATCATTTGTTAAAGAGGATATCTTTCTTCTAGTAAAGCTATTTTCCCCCTTTGTCAATGATGAGGTAGCTGAGTGCACATAGAGTTGTTTATGCATCTTCTATTCTGTTCCACTGATCCTTGTGTCTGGTTTTTTGTTTTGTTTCAATTTGTTTTATTTTGCTTTTTGCCAGTGTCATATTATATTTATTACTGCAATTTTGTAGTATAACTTTAAATCAGGGTTTGTGATGACTCCTTATCTTTGTTGCCTGGAACTGCTTTTGCTATCCTATGCTTCTTCTGGTTCCAAATGAATTTTAGGAATGTTTTCTCTAGTTCCATGAGGTATACTGCTGGTATTTTCATTGGCATTGCTTTAAATCTGTATAACAGTTTTATAAATATAGCCATTCTCACTATATTGGTTCTGCCTATCCAAGAACAGAGGATATCTTTCCAATTTCTGATATCCTCTTTGATCATCATTTTCAGAGCATTGTAGTATTCAATGTAAACATCTTTCACTTCCTTCACTAGATTAATTCCTAAGCATTTCATTTTTCTTGATGCTGTTGTGAAAGATGTTGTTTCCCTCATTATGCTCTCAGTGAATTTTTATTCATATACAGAGGAATGCTACTGTTTTTGTGTGTTGACTTTGTATCATCTGCTATGTTATCAAATTTAGATATTAAATCTAGGAATCTTCTGGTAGAGTTTTTGAGGTCTTCCATGTAGAATGTCACATCATCAGCAAATAATCACAATTTAAATTCTTCTTTTGCTATCCATATTCCTTTTATTTCTTTCTCCTGCCTAATTGCTCTGGCTAGTGTTTTCAGAATGATATTGAATAGGAAGTGGTGATAGTGGGCATTCTTATGTTGCTCCATAATTAGAGTGAAAGTTTTCAGTTTTTGATCATTTAGTATGATGTTGGCTGTTTGTTTATCATAGATGGCTTTTACCAGATTGAGATAAAGACCTTCTATTACAACTTTCTGTAGGGTTTTTATCTTGAATGTGTGTTGGGCTTTTTCAAATGCTTTTTTGGATCTACTGAAATGATCATGTGGTTTTTGTCATTGGTTCTGTTAATGTGCTGTATTACATTTATTGGTTTGCATATGTTGAACCATCCCTGCATCCTTGTGATGAATTCTACTTGGTCAAGGTGTATAATCTTCTTGAAATTTTGCTTCATTCTCTTTGCCAGTATCTCACTGAGGAGTTTTGCATGTATATTCATTAGTGAGACTGGCCTGCAGCTCTCTTGTTTGGTTGTGTCCGTATCTGATTTTCATATCAGGGCAATGCTTGCTTCTAAAAATGACTTTGAGGGCCAGGGATTTAGGTCAGTGGCTCAAGTGCCTACCTGGTAAGTGTAAAGTCATGAGTTTGATCCCCAGTACCCCCCCAAAAAAAATCACTTTGAGACTATTTCTTCCCTTTCAATATTGTTAAAGACTTTGAGAAGTAGTGCAATTAGATTTCTCTAAAGTTCTTAAAGAATCCAGCCATGAATTCATCAGGACTTGGGCTTTTCTTCGTTAGCAGATATTTATATTAGTTTTTCAGTTTCACTGACTAATAAAAGACTGTTTAGAATTTTTATATCTTCTTGATTAAGCTTTGCTAATTCACATGTATCTAGAAATCTGCCCATTTCTTCTGAATTTTCCATCTTATTTGAGTACAAGATACAGATGATCTTCTGAATTTCTGCAGCATCTTTTGTGATTTCCCCCTTTTCATTCCTAATTGCATGGATTTGGGTCTTTTCATTCCTCATTTTGATAAGATTGTCTGAGGGTTTGTCTATTATATTTCATCTTTCAAAGAACCAATCCTTCAATTCATTGATGTTTTGTATTGTTTCCTTAGTCTTAATTGCATTAATTTCTGTTCTGATCTTTATAATTGCCTTCCTTGTCTGAGCTTTGGGTTTAACTTATTCTTCTTTTTCTAGAACTTTGAGGTTCAACATTAGATTGTTTATTTTGAGTTTGCTGTTTGTCTGATGTGGGAATTAATGACTCTAAATTTCCCTCATTGGACTGCATTCATTGTGTCATGTATGTTCTGGTATGTCATTTTAGCAGTATCATTAAAATATTTAATTGTAGAAACAGTCTAATTTTTTCTTCAATTTCATCTGTGACAGACTGGTTCTTCAGGGCCGTGTGTTTCCATGTGTTCATGCAGTTTTTGTGGTTTCCTTTGCCATTGATTTCCAATGTCATTACACTAAGATCTGATACTATGCAAAAAAAAAAAAGGAAAATTTAAATTCCTTTGCATTTACTTAAGCACAACTGGTGAGCTCATATGTGGTATATTTAGGAAAATGTCCCATGTGCTACTGAAAAGCATGTGTATTGTTCGGGAGTGAAACACTCTAGATACATACTAAATTCATTTGCTCAAAGTTTGGTTTAGCTCTGATATTCGTTTGTTAAATTTTTTGTCTAGTTGATCAATCTATTTGTGATGGTGGAGCATTGAGGCCCCCATTACAATTCTATTAGTGCTTATCTGATTTTCTGTATCTATTAGTGTCTGTTTTCTATAGTTGGGTATTCCAGAATTTGGTCTATATATGTTTATGAGTGTCATCTCTTCCTCTTGGATTATTCCCTTATCAAGTATGTAGTGATATTCTTTGTCTCTTCTGATCGATCGGTCTTGGCTTGAAATCTACTTTCTGTTCAAACAGAATAGCTACTTCTGATTTTTTTCTGGGTTCTCGCTGCATGGATATTCTATTCCATCTGTTGACTTTCGGGCCATAAATTTCTTTTTAATTAAGTGTATGTCTTATGTACAGCATATTGTTAGATCTTGTTTTTTGATCCATTTGCCAATATGTTTCTTTAAATTTGTGAATTGAGACCATTCATATTATTATAACTGATAGATACTGCCTTATCCTTGCCATTATATTATTTTCTTCCTTTTGGTTCCCTTTCTTTCTCTTCTAATTATTTGCTTTTCTTGCCTGGTAGATTATTTTATCAGGAAATTTGGAACAGTTTATTGTCTTCTAGAACATCCTTCAGAATTTTTGGACTGTTGGCTTAGCGGTCATGAATTTCTTGAGGTATTCTTTATCATGGAAATATTTTATTTTTCCAAAAATTTTGAAATAACACCCTATAATAATACCCTATGAGGATAAAATTTTAAAAGGATTAAAGCAAGAAATAGAGAAAAGAAAAAAGAAAAGGAGATTAGAAGCAAAGCTAAGGGACAAAGGAAGATTACCCAAGCCTCAAGAAATGAAGAAGACATGAGGGAAGCAAGGAAAAAAACAAAAACAAGAACAAAAGAACTAAATACAATATTCACACTCGAAGAAAACAGCAATCCAAAAATATGAATAAAAATTTTAAAAGGCCAATAGCAAAAAAAAAGAAGAAGAAGAAAAAAGAAAAAGAAAGAAAGAAAGAAAGAGAAATTTCTCTGCCATTTCCAGCCCATGGTTATCTTCTGGGGTCTACAGCTTCATGGCAGTGTCAAATTCAAGGCTTGACTTTGTTCTTGCTGGTAGACAAGGGAGGGGATCAGATCCCAGATCTGTATTGGACAGTCTCAGCAAGCTGGAAGGAGGATTAGGGCATTGTACTGGTTTGGGACTTTCAAATACACAGAAATTCAGGCTGGGCCTGACCTCTGGTCTTGGGAATTAGACCTGAGTTAATTAGCTTATAACATTCTGGATGTTTCTTGCCAGCCTGACTACAGCTACCTGACCATGGATGTCTCCCATGGATGTCCCTCACCCAGTCACTGTGGCAGTTTAATACTGGAAGCCCTGAGATGAAGCCAACTGAGTCACAAGTTCAGTTGGCTCCTCCCTAAAACTGATCAGGAACCCTCTCCAGTAACAAACACTTGGACTGTAGTCACTCACAAGCTGTTGTAGTGCATGGCATTCACCACTCCATTCCACTGGTGAGTTTATCCCTGAAGGCCTCTGGAGGTATCACTTCCACTGTGTCTCTACAGATATGATCTTTCTCTTGCTACAAGTCAGGAGCTGGGGAGAAAGTGAAGATTGCTCCTTCCTTTTTCTGTGTTGCGGTCTCAGCCTTCAATTTCTTTGTTAGCTCCAAATTTCCCTTTAAATCCTTGCTGGGCCCCAGGGATCTACCACCCTCCTTCTTCCTCACATTGTTATTTTCCAGTATCTGAATTCCAAATCTTGAGGATACTGATTCATTGTTGCTTATGACTCCATAATATTCCTGGAAGTCCCTGGGGACCTTGGTTTTGAGGGTTTTGTGATAGATTCCTGCTGTTTGGGGACTGATATTGGTTACCTGAAGTATATTCCAGTATTCACGGCACAGGTTCCTGACTGCAGAGGTACCTGATGACTCAGGAAGCTCAGTGGAGAAACAAATCACAAGACTAACATGGGGAGATTTCTGCAGCCCCACTGAGGGCACAGGGCACTGGGTGGCATCTCAGGCATCCAGAACAGGCATGCCCTTAATCTTTGCTGCTTAACCAACAGAGAAGACTTTGCTGCTTTTAGCATGGAGGCAGTATACCTGGTGCTGAATAGATGCTGCCACAGGCCGGGTGTACAAGACATTTACACGGGCATGGAACACCCTGGGTAAGCCAAGGCTGCCCAGGTACTGGTGCTAAATGTAAAACAGAGACTCTGGCCGGTCTAGGATTGGAGCAAGGCAGTGAGAGCTGAGCATAATCTCAAGTGAGCCCAGGCTGACAAGTACAGGCTCCAGCTAGACCAGTGTTAGCTCTGTATGCCAGATGAATGTCCCAGCTGACATGGGATAAACTACAAGCTCCTTGCAGTGACTCATATGTGCCTGAGGTCCAATAATGAAGATGCCTGTGACTGAGGATGTAGCTTAGCAGCACAGTGACTGCCTGGCAAGTGCAAGGTTCTGAGTTCAATTTCCAATACCAAAAAATAAAATAACATAACATAACATAACATAACATAACATAACATAAAATAAAATAAAATAAAATAAATTGAAGACTCCCAACACAGGCAGTAATCACTTGTTTTTCCACTTGGAGTCTAAGAATGAATGGGCAAGTGGGGAGGGAATAGCTTTGATCGCTCACACCTGTTGTGTGCTGATGAAACTGTTGCCAGGAAGCCTTCTCTGCATTTCAAGAGGGAACAATGAGGTGAAGGACCTATAAACCTCAAGTCTATCCTGTGTGGTTAGACTCTGTATCACACTGTTTGGATCCTGCTGGTTGTCAGTGAACTTCTCAAAATGGCTATTCCTATGATGGGTGTGGGATGGATGCAGGCAGAGGTCCTTCTGGCCCTATTGGGCTGCTTCCCTGCTTTTAAACACCTATTTCTATGTTTTGTTTGATGCACAAATCTCTTCCTCCAAAATGATTTTTTGCATCAGGGTGTATGTTCTTCCCATCTCCTGAATACCTGTTTTTAATTGATCTTCTCTGAGTCTTTCAGATATGACTTCTCTATTGAACCATGTTGATCTTTGGCCAAAGTTTTTTAAATCATCAAAATTTCACTTAAATTGTGTTTCAAAAGGCATAATCAATAATATGAACAAACAGCTCATAAATTAGGAGAAAAATTATACAAATCCCATATCTGATAATGTACTATACCTAAAATAAATACACACATATATATTTTTAACTCTCATAATTTGGGAGGGACAGACAGAGGGAAAGAAAAAGTAAAAAGAATTAAGATATATTATATACATGTATCAAATCCTTATACTGAATATATTCATTATATACTGTAAATACACACCAAAAAAATTTTTAAATAAATTTAAAACATAATCTAAATTTTTTCAAAACTCATAACTCAGTCATAAATTAACAAATATTTTTACATGTGCAAACGATCTAAATAAACATTTTTTCAAAGAAGACATACAAATGGTCAAAGAACATAGGAAAAGATGACCAATATCATTACCCAGCAGGGAACTACAAATCAAAACCAAAATGATGTGGCATTTCACACATACTAAGATGGCTAGAATCAAAAAGAAACAATAAAAAGTGTTAGAAAAGTTGTGGAATAATAGAAAAACTCACAATCCACTGGTTCGAATGTGAAATGACACAACCATTTTAAAAGTGTCAGTACCTCAAAAAGATAAACATAATGCACACCTGTAATCCAAGATAAACTTGAGAGGCTGAGGCAGGAGGATAACAAGTTCAAGGACAGCCTGGAAAAGACTGGGGATGTAGCTCAGCAACACAGCACCCCAGGATTGATACCCAGTACCAGACACACACAAAAGAAGTTAAACATGCCAGCATATATCTCTACTCTTTGATATATACCCAAAAGAAACAAAAACATGTATCTATTCAAAAATTTATATTCACATGTTCATAGTAACATTACTCATAAAAGCCAAAAAGTAGAAACTCAAATGTTCTAGACGATCAATAAACAAAATGTGGTATAAGAATGTAATTTAGTCCAACTAAGATGAACCTTGAAAACATTATTCTAAGTCAATCACAAAGGACTACACATTGCATGAGTCCATTCATGTGAAATATCTAGGGACAAAAGGTAGATTAGGGCAAGGGATATAATTCAGTGGCATGGCACCTGCTTGGCAAGCACAAGGTCCTGAGTTTGAGTCCCAGTACCAAAAAAGAAAAATGGATTAGTGTTTGTCTAATGAGGAAATGGCTATGAGGGTACAAGGTTTTATTTTGGGGTTATGAAAATATTCTAAAATTATGGCAAATATTCTCTGAATATGCTAAAAGTGATTCAATTGTGAACATTAAATGGCAAATGAATTGTAGAGAATGTGAACTATACCTCAATAAGGCTGTTTTTTAAAAAGATTAAATGAATCAATGCTTGTCAAGATTTTAGCATATTGCTAAGAACCTTGGAAATGATCAGCACAGGCTGATGATTACTGATATCCCTGAAGAAACATATTTAATCTAAAACAATTTATGTGTGTAATTAATAAAAATTATCCAGGCCCTTAATCTCAAAATTATGAAGTCATTCTCACTGGGTATAGTGGTACATGCCTATAGTCCCAGTACTGTGGAGACTAAGGCAAAACAAGGGCCAAGAGTTCAAGGCTGGCTTGGACTACATAGCGAGTTCAAAAGCAGCTTGAACTATATAGCAAGACTATCTCAAAAAAAAAATTATAAAGCTATTCTAAAAAGCAGAACACACTTAAAAATCTCAGTGATAATCTAATGACCTAAATTCTTGTTAACATAACAACTAGAAATAATAATAGCAGTAAATTTGTCTGGTAACACTATGAATCCTGCCTCAACTATTTCAAATTCAATTGACTGCTTTTCCTCAGTTATTAATTCACATTTCTAAATATCATTATCTATGCCATGGTAGTTTTTCCCACTAAAAAGATTAATTTTTATCAGGGAAAGGACTATGTCTCATTCATTTTCCTAAGATTTCTCATTCCATCTGAACTCTTACAGTGCCCTTTAAAAAAAGGAAGAGTATTTTTGACAATCAACCAATTTAACTAATACAACCACATTGCTACCAGTACATATTTCTTCATGAGAATACCTCAACAAATGAAATCTTACTAGTTTCACCACAGTTTTAACATTTCAATGGATTCCAAGAACAGGAAAATAATTTCTAACAGATGATTTAGTCATAGAAAAGCCTTGGATAGCCCTAGAAAAACACTGGGAAGTCCATTTAATGAGCCTGCCATCATCATTAAAGCAAAATAGGTAAGTTTCTCTCAGCTCCCCATTTTGCTGCTGCCTTTCAGTAAAGAGACTTCATTGTGTCTACCACAAACACTAACATTAGTAACCAGTAACAAAGCTTTGCTACTGTAAGTGTGGTCCCCACGCCACCAATACAAATATCACCTCAACTTTGTCAGAAATTCAGCATCACAAGCCAGGCCTGGTGAGGCACCCGATAATCCCAGCACTGAGAAGAGGTGAGCCAGGAGGATCACTGCAGGTTCAAGGCCAGCCTGCACTACGTAGTACATTTAAGACCAGTCTAAACTACATAACGAGACCCTGTCTTCAAAAAAATAAAAAAAGAAAGAAAAAAGAAACTCAGCACCTCATTTTTAGCTGGATCGCCAGATGATACATATACACATTACAATTTTAGGCATCACTGCAATAGTTGGTTATGCATGAGCTCTAAATTTAAAAGCCACTACAAACCAGCTAGGATGACTCAGACAAATTACTTCACCCCGAGGTTCTTACCCTGGTTGGAACTATAGAACCATCTGGGGAGGTTTTTTTAAAAAATTGTAAAAATGACATTCTATCCTAGAGATCAATTTAACTGACCCAATATTTTTTAAAGCCCCCCCAGCTACTGCTAATGAGCATAAGAACCACTAATTAATCTCTTTAAGCTTCTATCGAATGGAACAACTGATAGTAACTGCTTCATAGGGTTGTAAGAACCAAATCTAATCACCTTTGAAAAGTTCTTGGCCCACTTATTGAGCCATTTAAGTGCTGAATAAATGATAATTATTATTATAAGGTCTGGAAACCAAATAATAAATAATCCTACAGCAGTGATAAAAAGAACAAGATGATATACTAGTCTGGCCCATGCTGTAGAATAGGTGCCTGCAACAATCAAAGAACACAATATCCCCAAGAATGCATTTTTCCTAGGTAGCAAACTGTTCACTGCAACCTGAAGGAAACTCAGGATATAAGTGGCAAAACACCTCTGCAAGGTGTCAGAAAGGCCAACACTTTCTTATAGAACTTATTGATGGAAAGTAGAGGAAGACCATTTCAGCAGTTCTATGACACAGGAAATCCCCCTTACCACACCTCTGATTTATACTGATTCTTGATACACACCACAACGTGTCCTCAACTCTCTTTTCCCCTCCCCCAAGTTTTCAATCATTCTGTTACACATTTAGGTGATGAAAAGTTAAAACCTGTGGTAATAACTTCTATGAGAAATTTCATTCTGAAAGTTTGCTAAATTTCAAATTTATTGCCATGAGGAAAAGAGAAGAAACAAAAGACCTCAGTCATACACTAATACAAAAACCCCTAGTGAAGACATTTAATAAGTGTAAGTTTTCTGCCACAAGTTGTTGAAAATCCTGACCTTTAGACTGAGGTACCATTCATTTGCCTTTACAAATGTTCTATGAAACAATAGCATTTATTTTTCTAGTGGTTTTAAGTTACGTGTTTAGTTTCACCTATGGATTTTAACTTGGCTAAGTTTTTATCCTATCATTCCTTTTGAATCTGTAGCTCACTGGATTTGCTTTGAGTGTACTTTTCCTAGGGGATGCATAATGACCAAGCAAATAAGTCTGTGATCTGATTTTCTATGGAAATAATAAACACCCAGCCAAGAACAGCATTTCCATCTGACCACTGAGAGACAGGTAAAGACTACACACATTTTTAAAAGTGCGCATGTTTTAGTAACTTGGTCACCAGAAAGCTCAAGTTCTATTTCCAGCTCCTCCAATTATTCACTATGGGCCTCCACTAAAGTAAATGAAACAAACACCTCCTCCCTTTCATTGGGTGCATTGTGATAGCTAATCGATGTATGCCTTTAAAAGTTTTTTTTAAATTCTTTGTTGGAAGTCTCAGCAGTGATATTGGCATCCCACAGAGCACTTGAAAGTCCCCTCTATCCCATGCTCTGGACTGGTTCTAACCCCAGCGTGGGCTTAGGCCCATTATAAAGAGGGCCAGTCCTCAAGAATGGCATTCAGCAGCCTGCTTAGGAGGTTGTCAACAAAGAACAGCTCAAAAACATGAAAGAATCCAGGAATAAACTGGATCCCAACACAGCACATGTGCAAGCACATATGCCTCTCCCAGAAACCACTGAGCCCTTCTACCTCCCAGATAACCTGTTTCAGATTAACCCAACTAGCATAAAACACAACTACCTATACCAGTTCACTTCAGTGAAGTGGAGGGATTATTTTTATTGTGATACTTCATATAGAAGTATCAGGCTTGAAGGTGGAACTATTGAGTTCTAATTCTAGCACTATCATTTACTTAAAAACCATGTTACTTTGAGCAAAGTATAAAATGGAGATGCCTATACAAAAAAAAAAAAAAAAAAGAATGCCATAGATAGCTACTATGAGGACCAGAGGAGTATGTATAATCTTTTTTAAAAATTACAATGGAAATTAAAATTATTATTCTCCTGCAAATGACTGAGTAGGAAGCTAGGCAAAAATGGGTACTTTCTGATTAGGAAACAATGCAAAAATAGCTACAGATTCTTAACTATGCTAACCATTATGCCAACTCTTTATAGATCTTTCTTTATGAACTGCCTAGCATTCAAATTCATAAAGCAACTTTAATGAAATGAGCAGCATTCAAAAGAATTAAGAAATTTTTACCAGAGTTTCTTTCAAATCACATAGTAATATCACGAACAAAAGTCAAAACAATTTTAGTGTCACCTTCTATCTGTATCCTAGACTTAGAAAGCACTCAGCCTATTAAAAGAGACCATATTTCGATACACAGGGTTACTTCTGCTGTATACATTCTCATTGCACAAAGAATGTATTATAGCTAAAAAGACTAAGATGAATAGCGTGTAAAAAGATATGAGGAAGAAAAAAAATTTAGATCAAATTCCAATATGGGAAGAGAAATACACTTTAGCATAGCTTTTTCAGACATTATAGACACAGTTGTTCATGGTGGTGCACACCTATAATTTCCACTCACTGAGAGGCTGAGGAGGTAGTCCACAAGTTTGAGCAATTTAGCAATTTAGGGAGACCCTGTCTCAAAATAAAAAAGGGCTGGGGATGTAGCTCAGTGCAAACACGCTGAGTTTAATTCTCAGCACCGAAAGAAAGAAAGAAAAAAAGAAAGAAAGAAAGAAAGAAAGAAAGAAAGAAAG
>RJWT010024285.1:0-16514 GCA_004365215.1 Cuniculus paca | reverse complement strand
GTGGGGTTCAGTCTCTTCAGGCAGCTGGTCACTTCCGGGTTCAGTGCTGGTACTAGTTACCCAGCTGGGTGGTAAGAAGCGCGTTTGTAGGCTGTACCTCCCGGCAGAGTCACAGCAAGGCTGAAGACCAGCCTTGAAGACCAGGGTGCTGTCCTGGGTTCTGGAGACTTTGCCTTGTTTCCCCTTCGTGGTCTTTTGGGGGTGGGTTTCAGGCATCTGGCCCCTAGGAAGTGGGGTATGAGCTGGGCCATGGGCCAGATAGGGATTGGCTAGAAGGGAGCAGAGACTCAGCTCTTCAGAAGCAGCGTCTACTGTTTGTGTCGTAAGTGTCCGGTAGCCTGTCCTGGCTGGCATGATCACCCCCGATCATGCAGGGCCATTGAGCGTTTGAGGTGGGGCTTCAGTCACCAGGGGCTGCAATGTTAATGTGCATTAATCTTAATGGATTTAAATTTTAGTGGTTCCATGTAGCTAGTGGCTGCCTTCTTAGACAGCATAGGCCCAGAGTTCTGGGACCACTTGCCTTTCTTAGCTTCTCAATTTGTGCCCTGGAAAAGCTCCCTAGTAAACACCCATGGGCATTGCCAGTGGAATTGCCTTTGTATCTTTTAGTACTCAGCAGGCAGTACCAGCTGGGAGGGTTTCAGAATGTCTTTCCATCTCCCTCCCTAGGCATGTTTGCACCTCTTCTTCTGTGTCACAGAGAGTGTGGGCTGCAGTTAGTGTGCTCACTGGCTGAGACGGGCCCCGGACCTTGGTCCCTTCCCACAGAAGAGAACCCCCTCATGGAGGCCATTAATTCCAGCACTAGGAGACCTTAATTAGAGGGTGGGGCACTCTGCAACCTTTTGGGTAATGAGTGTTTGTTTCTGGAGACTCCTGGGCCATCTAACCTAGGCTGACTGCAGTTTGGATGCCTTTTACAGGTATGAGTGCCCCCCGCCCCACCGATGACGAGTGGGTGGGTCAGAAGGGGCAAAGGGTGTTTCCTTGAACAGAAGGCCACCTAGGGCCTCCTGTGGGAACTCAGGAGTGACTGGGCAGTGAACTGGGTAGCAGGGAGGTGAGCTCCCAGAGGACTTGAGGAAGGGGACAGAAGGGGGCATAGCTCTGGGATTGGGCTTATGAAGGCCAGGTCCTTGTCTGCTGAGTCCCCCAAATCCCCGCTGCCACACCCAGTACCAGGCATAGGGTAGGCTCGCAATACAACATTGGCTGACAGGATCAAAAATGACAAGTTAGTGTCAGGGCAGCCTGAAGGTTGAGATTTTCTTCCCAGATGCACAGAACCACAAGGTCTGAACATCTTTGCTTAGCAGCTGCCATAAGGCTTGGGCCAGCTGGAAGCGCACTCCGGGAAGGGCTTGCCCTGTGTTTCCCCAGCTGCTGAGATGTCTCCTAAGCCGGGGACACTTCAGTGGGCAGCTCTTCTGCTAGGGAGACAGAAAGGTGGAGTATTCCAGGTGCTTTCAGATTCCTCTGGATCCTAGCTTTGTAGGCACCAAGAAGAGAAGCACTTACGGGGTTCTAGAACTCTCCCAAGACAGAGCAGGTTCACTGAAAAGTGTTCAAGCATACAAGGCCTCTTCTGTGGACTGGAAATGTCCTGCTTGTTTGCCTACGCTGATATTTATTGGTACTGGTAATATGCATGGTGCTGTTCTGAGAGGACAATTTGAGACTGAAGACCTTGGAATTTCATGGCCTTGGGCTACCTGCTCTCCTTATGCTGTGTCATTTGTTCACGCTGTAGCCAGACCATGGGCCTGTCCAGGAGATGCCCTTTTTGGGGACTTCCTAGAGCGGCCTTTTAGGAGCAGGATCTGTGTTCAGTGCTCCTGCATTGTGACTCAGTGACAGTTAAGGGTTGGGATCTTTGTCCTCAGTTCAGTCCGGGCCTGGGGATGCAGCTCATCCGTAGTGTACTTGCTAGCCACACGTGAGGCCCTGCTCTGTTCCATCCCCAGCTCTGATCCTTATGATTTCCTTCCTTGAACTACATTTGGGTTTGGATTGTTCTTGTTTTTTCTAAGATCTTCAGGTCCACCATGAGTAATGATTTATTTGAGCTCACTCTGACTTTCTAAAGTGAGTCTTCATAGCAGTAAACTTCCCTCTTGGGGCTGCTTTTATTGTGTCCCATAAATTCTGGTATATTTTACTGGCATTATTGTTTGATTCCAGGATTTTTTAATTTCTTCTTGATGTCTTTGGTGGCTCATTGAGTGTTCAGGAGTGTGTTAGTTAATACACAGATGTTTGTAAAATTTCTGTGATTTCTTTTGCGATTGCATTCTAGTTTCATTGCATTGTGATCTGACAGAATACATGGGATGATTTTGATTGTTTGGTGTTTACTTAAGTAGGCTTTATAGACTAGGGTGTAGTCTACTTAGGAGAAAGTGTGTGTGCTGCTAAGAAGAATGTGTACTCTGTTGTATTAGGGCAGATAGAATACTCTGTAAATACCTGTTAAATTTATTTGTTTGAAGATGTGGTTCAGCTCTGATATTTCTTTGTTAATTTTTTGTTTTGTTGTTCTATTTGTGAAAATGGGATATTGAGATTCCCCACTACGTGTTAAGTGTTTAATTGATTTTTTATGTTTGTTTTATGAAGTTGGATGCACCATTATTTGGTGTATATGTAATCTATACTTGTCATCTCCTCCTGTTGAATTGCTCATTTAAGTAATAAATAGTGACCTGCTCTACTTCTTTTGATCAATTTTAGCTTGAACTCCACTTTCTCTGACATTAAATTTCTACTCCTTCCTTTTGGAGTCTTGGTGCATGGAATATTTTTCCATTCTTTGATTTTTAGTCTATGAATTTTTTTTTGGTTTAGATGAGTCTTCTGTATACAGCAAACCATTGGGTTTTGACTTTTGATCCAGGCTACTTGTCTCTGTCTTTTAATTGGGGAGTTGAGGCCATCTACATTGAGGGTTATTACTGAAAGGTACTGATTTATTCCTGTCATTGGGTTATTTTTCTTTATTTTTCCCTTTTTGCTTAACTACTCATCTTGCTTGTTGTGCTCGTTCTATCAGATGTTTTGGCTGTGTTTGGCTTCTTTATCTCTGTCTAGAATATTCTTGAGTATTTTTTGTAGTGCTGGTTTGGTGTTCATGAATTTCTTAGGGTGCTGTTTTTCATGGAATGTTCTTATTTCTCTATGGAGCTCGAAAGACAATTTTGGAAGATGTGTTAGTTGGGGATGAAAGTTGTTTCTTTTAGAACTTGAAACACTTCACTCTGAATTCTCCTGGCCTGTCAAGTTTGCGTTGAAGTTTACTATAATCTCTGACAGATTTTTGAATTGTGTTTTTATAAGAAAAAGGAGGGAGGCACAGAAATGCAGACGTTTGGGGTGATGTGACAGTGGAGGCAGGTTAGACAGGTACATGCACTTGCCCAGGGTTACTGAACACCACCAGAAACGAAGAGAGAGGTGTGGAAGGACTCTTTCAGAGACTCTTCAAAGAGATTGTGGGTCTGCTGATACTTTGATTTTGAACTTACAGCCTCCAGAATGTTGAAGAAATAAATTTCTACACAGATTTCTGGTTCTGAGCTGGAGTCCAACCCTTGGTGCCAGCCTGGATAGAAGCAGAAGACTTAGGATAGAGGCCTTGACTAGACTAGGGGCACTGTGGGGTTAAATAAATCTACCCATGACACAAAAACCAAAAAGAAATAAACAAGTGGATGTCATCAGTACCTTAAGACCCAAATGCTCTAGAAGAGGGCAGAGAAAAGGAAAAATGAGCCATCTGTTGCACAAGTATGTCATGGCTGTCATGCACTCCATCTTGTTACTGTCATCACAGTCCTGTAACTGAAGGATCAGTGCATTAGCAGGATCCCTGTTGTGCAAATAAAACTTTATTGGAACACAGCTACACCCATTTAATGATGTGATATCACTGCTGCTTTGGGGCTATGATGGCAGAATTCAGCCATGGCAGAGACTATTACAGCTTGTGTCTAGATGCCCCCCAAAGCCTCATGCTGTCATAGGTGGGGCTTTTTCAGAGGTGGCTGGATCTAGAGTGTGTGACTGAGTCATGGTGCAGTGCTAGGATTTAAGGGTGCTAGGATTAAGAGTGGGTGATTATTAAATCAGTTAACTGATTGGTTTAGTACCCACCCTAGTCCTGGCAATCTAGATAAAAATAAAAGGGGCAAAAAGACACTGCTAAGGCCCCTTACTTGCTTTGCTACCTTCTGCTTATTGTGAACTGTTTCTCTTCTGCCATTCTTATCTGACGTGCCACCCTGCCTTGGAGTCAGCTGACTATAGACTGAAACCTCTACAAACTGTGAGCTAAACAAGCTTTTCCTCCTTTTAACTTTGGACATCAGTTATTTTGTCTCAGCAGTGGGAAAAGTAACTAACACAGACTCTATGATTTACGAGGCCTAGAATATTATCTATCCGGCTCGTAAATAAAATGTTGGCTGGCCTTTCTGTAAAGTCCTCATTTGACGTCTAAGAAATCTGAGCTGCTCTTTGTGGAAGATGAACACTATGCAGGGTTTCTCATTGTATTATTACCCCTGCTTTGCAGTGGCTGGCTGGGGATGCTGGGGACACTACGCAGAGGATCTGTGAGCAGATGGCATAACAGCTGCTTGACCCCGTGAGCTGCAGCCTGAACTACTGCTCTGCAGCCTGGTTCCTGCCTAGCTTCTGGGGGAAGAGCAGGTTTCATGCAGACACGATCCTTTCTGGATAGCTTGTGTGGAAGTTTGGGTCCAGGTGAGCACTTGAGAGAAAAGAGCAGTTCCAGTCCCCTGCCTGGGCTGATATCAAGCAGGAACCCAATCATGTTATTTGACCAAAGGCAAACAACAGAGGGTACTACGGGGGCACTGCAGTGTCACCTGCAGCAGCCCAGCCTCTGGAACCTGTACAGGCCATGAGTTCCAGTCCCCCCTGTGACCTGGGACATGGCAACTGAGCTCTCAATGCCTCAACTTCCTTATCTGTATGTCATTCATCCCCACTGACTGCTATGAGGGCCACAGGTGTTACTTTATATCCCATGCATGGCACATTCTAACTACTGATGAAAAATAGGCCATTATTGAGGCCTAGGGACACTTGCTGAGGATACCTAAGGAATGGAGAAAGGAAGAGCAGCAGGGTGGCCTTTGACCACTCTTGTACAATGAGGCTTCTGACCCATGAAGTGTCAGAGAGGATACAGCAAATTCCTCTGCTCAGACAGTCCTGCGAGTCATATCCTTTTCCTTTGCTGGGACCAGGAAGGCTGCATCCAGCCTTAACCTGCTTCTGGGGAGCCCTGTAGATTCCTCAGAGGCCACTGCTGTACCCTAGTATTGTGGCACTGTCAGAGGACACCAAAGACAAGTTCCAGCCTGTGCTCGCTCCTGGCCCATCAGTGTCACTGCCCATGTTCAGGTGCTTGCCAGTGGCCTCTCCAGGCACGTCACTCCAGCTGGCCCTCTGTACTGCTTTGCAGGAAGTTAGTGGGCTGAGAGGCAGGGCAGGAGTCAAGGAACCCTTGCCATTTGCCGGTCACTCACAGAGCCCTGCATTGTTCCAAAAGGAGCTGCTGAGCTTTGGCCTGAATACACTGGGAAAGACTCCGGCTTCAAGCTGTCTTGGCTTGTGGGTTGGGGGAGACTCACTGGCTGCTCTTTCGTGAGATGGGTGTTTGCCGACACAGAGACACAGTGGCCTCAGCTTTAAGATAGTGGCCATGCCAGAGCCTTTGCCCCCAAGAGCCAGATGTGATTGTGTTGCTAAGGGTGGGGGCATCTGTGCCCGGGTGCTCTTGAGGTCAGCCAGGGCCGAGCTGCATTTGGTCACTCACCTGTGTGCCCTCACTGTCTTGGTTACTTTTTTCTTGTTGCTGAGACAAACACCTGACACCCAAAGTGAAGGAAGGAGAGGTTTATTTAGCTTACGGTTTTTGTCGATTTCAGTCCATAATCAGCTGGCTCCAAAGCAGAGTGGCATGGCACTGGGGCAACACTTCAAGGCAGCAGCCAGAGCAAAAGGGGGCAGCTGTTCATGGCAGCTGCAAGTGGCAAGAGCAAACCCGTGCCAAGAGGAAAAACATACCCCCATTCCGACCTTGTAGTGTATGTCGGCTCCACCCCTGGGCGGGTGCAGGACTCACACTGCCAATCCCAGCACTAGACAAGAAGGCAATCATAAATGTTAGATTCAGCCACTTCTGTGACTACATGAGGATTGGGGGGCCATCTATATACAAACCGTAACACTCACTCACTACATATGCACATGTGGCTTATGCAGACTTGGGAAGCAGATCAGGCGAGGATATAAGGGTAATGGACAGAGCCATCATTGTTGCCTAGCACTGTGCTTCATGGTCATCATGACCAAGGAGGTGAGTTCTGAAGTGCCTCCCTTTTATGGCTGTGAAGAGCAAGCTCACACAGTTGAAATAATATGCTGAGGAGGCACAGGGCTGGTGGGAAGGTTAGTTAGGAGTAGACTTGGGTCTCGGGTGGCTGCAGAAGGTTAACCTCTCACTTAAGCTGTCCTGTCTGCCACTGTCAGTGGGGACAGCCCTTTGCTGGGATTCTTATCCACGTTGATATCCCACCTGGATTCCAAGTTAACGCAGTGTTTTAGGTTTTAAGAGGGTGGACATTTGAATGCACAGACCTAGGATTTCTACTGCTGCTTAAACAATGGGTATTGTGAGGAGGGGAGGACAGAGACCATAAGATACTGGTGGACGCATGGCAGGGCTTAGAAGACTGACATCATTAACACATGACCCAATCAGCACCGTCTTTCTCTCTTCTCTGCTTTGAGATCATGTTCCTTTGACTTGATCTTCAAATGCCTCCCGAGTTTGATCATTTTTCATATCCTGGGTTGTTTCTAGTGTCCCAGGATTCTGTCTACTTCTTGTTCACACATTAGAGAAGTTTTACCAGTAAAATGTCATCGTATCATCATCATCATCATCATCATTGGTGTGATTCATTGTGCAATCAGCATCGTAACTCCAAAGAATGGAAATGGATAAGGGAGTAATGTCAAATCACACTCCCCCACACCGTGAATCAGGTTGTTTCAAGTGTCAGATATGGTCTGTCCACTCACTGATTGATGATTTTGTGTAGACGTAGGTGTAGGGAATAGTTTGCAGTTCATTTTTAACTGGCATGATGTCAAACATGTTTCCATTTTATTAAAGCATTTCACAAATTATCGTTTTTGAAGAGTGCATTTGTAATGGTTCGTTAAGTTCTCTGTTGTTGAAAAGGAAAGTTCCTAACACTTTGCTGTTATACCCAAGGGTGCAGTAAACATCTCTATGTGTATCACTTTCCTTTGCTTGGAAAATATTTTGGACAGATTCTCAGGAGAAGGATCACTGAACCAAATCACTGAGTTCTGAGACTCTGGACACATGTTGCCAAATTGCTTTCAAGTAGGATTATTTACTCTGCTTCCGTTAACATG
Source organism: Cuniculus paca (assembly GCA_004365215.1). Taxonomy (NCBI): domain Eukaryota; kingdom Metazoa; phylum Chordata; class Mammalia; order Rodentia; family Cuniculidae; genus Cuniculus; species Cuniculus paca. The sequence continues at coordinate 9,035 of RJWT010024285.1, read as the reverse complement.
TTGGACCTGCCAGTTTTACCACAACACCATCAGCACTGGGTACCATTAGCTTAAAAATTATAGTTCAATATATGCAAAATGGTCTCTTACTAGATTTATATTTTTTTATCCTTAGCGAGGCTAAAATTTTTCTTTGTCTGATTGTTTACCAGCTCTTGTAGGGAAAACTGGCTTTGGCAGCTGCTGGAGACCTGTTCATGACTTTCCAGGCAAACGTCTTCACGGTGAGCTGCTTGTCATGCAGCCTTTGCTTAAAATAAGCGTCCTTTGACACTGGGCTCTGTGTACACACTGGCTCTGGAGGGCTCAGGACTGAGACCTGAGCACTTCACATTTGAGGCCCCATGTGAAATCACTAAGCGAGCCCTTGCAGTTGCATTTAAACTTAACACTTGTCCTTTTAGACTGATCTCATGAAGAAGGCAGGGCGTTTCTTCAGAAAAGCTTTGAGATATGTCCTTCAACTATTTTGGGGCTTCCTAACTAAAAAAGAAAAAGAGAGAGAAAAGTCCCCTGTTTTCCTGCTAAGTTTCCTTATTTGTGGGTTGTTTGTGTTTATAGATCGCTTTCTCTGATTTTTCTTCTTTTTTCTGGCAGCCTCTTTCACCACGTCCTGTGAGGCTGAGGCTCCTCCAGCACCTTGTGTGTCTGCTGCCTGCTGTGGAGGGCATTGCTTTCCAGCTGGAGCTTTCCTCCCTAAGAAGGCAGGGCTCATTCTAAGATGCCCTCATGGGTTCTAAAGAGCCTTGATACCCCTAAGGAAGAGTGGAGCACACTTGGATTTGCAGAAATGCTCCCATTCAACTGAGTGGGAATCATAGGGTGGGAACTGGAATCTCTAAGTTACAGAGTCCTGGGGTTCAAAGAACCTCAGAGGTTATCTCTGCCCATCTTCCTCTGGACAGCATTTTAGTAGTGATTGCTGTTGTTTGCACCCTTCCTTTCTTGTTAAATAAAATCATGTTTCACTTCCTTTATTGAAAATAGGATTTCTGTTTCGAAGGATGTGGGGAAAAGCAGGAGGGATTTAGGAATGGCCTGTATTCCATAGATCTTGCTATGAATGCATGCTATTCTTTGCAGCATGGATTCAAATCTGCCTGTGGAGTCTGCTCCTTGAACCTCATTTTACGCATCTGTCATTGGCGACAAAATAGCTGCCTTTCAGAATCGGTGCTCACATGACAAAGCCCCCAGGGCTCTGCACTGAGGAAGTCAGAGATGAGTGGCCTTGATGAGTGATTTCTTCAGGACTGATCTTCTCTTCGATGTTCAATACTTGGGCTTCCTTCCTTTGCAAGGGCTGATTCCTCAGCTGATAGCTGACCTGGGGTCACTTGAGAGCATTTGTACTTGTGAAAAGTCTTTTTCTTCTTTTTCTTCTCTCCTTGCTGCTTCAGGGAGGTCATGTGGCTGCTTAGGCTCTACTTTGGGGGCAGTTTTGGACCAGAAGGTAATTTTGCACAGAATCCGGCAGTCACCTGGAAGCTGTGATTTATTGACAAGGAAGGAGCTGATTCTGTTCCTCTTCCTTGCTTCCCTCTAACCTGGGGTTTGTTAACCTGAGATTCTCTTTCCTGCCTCTTTAGCCTCTGAAGCTGTGACCATGCAGGCTTTTGGCATGCTCTCTTGGCCAGCCCTTCCCAGCCTTGCGCAGCCCTGCTTGGCACCCTGGGTGTTTTTTATTTTTTTTTTTTAAGGAAGTGTGTGATGGGGTTACTGTCGCACTGCCTAGGTTTGGACCCTCTCCTTGACATCTGTTGCTCTTTTTGTAGGCTTTATGGCTTCCTTTGGCTGCTCAGTCACCATGCCTGGAGCACAGGGAGTCTGAACTCCTAGCACATCAGGCCTTGCCCTGGGTTTACCTGCTGTGGCGTGCGAGGGTCAGGGCCTCCCCTGCCTGCCTCTGACCCACTGTGTGAGTTTAGATGATTTCCTTGCTGTCATGAGCCTCCAGGTTTTTCTTTAGCAAAGTGACAGGATGAGCATGCAAAGTTTCTGTGAGAGGCCTATGACCTAGGATTCTAACGATTTTGGGTGCTTGGCTTAGGTCCTACAGTCGCTTGCTCTGGGAGATCATCTGTATGTTCAGCCTCATATCACTAAAGGAGCCAGAGGCTCCGGGAGGTGTGTGCACTGTGGGTATCTCAGGTTGTGCAGGAAGGAAGTGGTGGAACCTCCGGTCCAGTGCAGGTAGCTTGCAGCAAAGCCTATCTGCTCACATGCTGTGCTTTCCTGCTTTTCTGTGATGCGTGACTGACCTTCAACCTGATGCTCAGGGCTTGGTCTCCCCTGCACTTTGGTTCTTATCATCTCTGACTGCCAACTTCTGTGACTCACCCTAGCATTTGGCTTTTGAGGTGTTCTCAGCTCAAGGACATGTGGCAAAAGGCTAGAGGTGTCAGTAGCTTTTAGAGTACCCTGCATTAGCGGATAAATAGTCTCAGCAATGTCACTTGTTCCGTTACTGTCTCAGGTGCACATCTTCCCTTCCTAGAGCCCTCATTGTTTATTCTTGTGTGGACAGATGCAGCTCCTCTTTGTTCCCCCTTTCCTCTGTATGCCCATCTAGGCGTCAGCTCAGGAGCATGCTTGTCGAGTGGGTTGTCATTCAGTGACTCTGAATAATAGTGGCCCCCAGGGTGCATGCATTTCCAGCAGAGAGGTGGAAGCCATCGTCTGTGTTTCTCCAGGGTTGGTTCTGCCTCTGCAGCTGTCTTCTCAGAATAGAGACTCCAAGCACTTCCCAAAAAGACATCTGCTTTAGAAGTCTGGCAGGCCAGTTATATGAAGCAGCTGTGGATAACACAAGGGAAATCTCACATTGGTTGTGAAGCTTGAGTGATCAGCAGTCACTTATCATACTGGTTCCACAAGCTTCATGACTTCTTATCAGTGTAGGATTAAGCCTCCAAACTGCACTGCTACATTCATATCTCCTGTTGGCTCTGTCCATGTCATAGCCATGCCTCTCACTTTCCCCCTTGGGGCTATCCCAGTGACGGGGTCTTGTTTAGCTGGTACTCAATGAGCAGTTAAGACTCAGTTTGTGAGTGGTGGCATCTTTTATGCCTTCCTCTGTTCTCTCCCTTCTTTCAAGGTGGTGACCACAAGTTACTCCCTGTCGGAAGTTCTTCGTGAGCTACTTAGCTGCCATTCTCATCATTAATGTTTCTTCAAAGTTGTGACGAATTACAAAAATTAACTAAAGATACACCAAAGCATTGTTATCTTTGATTTATTGGGTAGCAGCTGTAGGTGTTACTTCTTTGTTCAAATACCTGAATCCTTCTATTCCTTTGTCCATCGTCGTCATCTACTCATCCAAGAGAAGCTTTGTTAACTTTCTCTCCTGTGCTAGGTGCTGGAGAGATACACCCATCTCTACCTCAGCAGTGTGAAGATTATCCACACGTTAAAGCAGCTATGGGTGTTTGTACACTATTCCTAACTCTCGCTTACTGACCAGAGTTTTGAGTCCAGCCTTCAGCATTTTAGTCCATGTAGTGCTGCAAGGAAGCATTTCCATCTGGGACATCGTTTACCCTACTGGTCCAGGAGCCTTGGTCCTGGTGGCACAGGCCTGTGTGTCCATCCTAACAACCTTCCTGGTACATGCTGGGTGCCCTGGGAAGCAGATGCTGATCTCCAGATTTGTAAGCAGGGTTCTTCTTATGGGATGCCTTTGCAATCAACAGCTGTGAAACTGGGGGAGGAGGAATCAAGATTGGACAGAAGGACAAGCTGTGACAGTGAGGCTGGGAACTAGACTGACCTTTGGCAGTTGTCCTGCATTAGGGTGAGGGCTGCTTGTCACTGGGTGCAGATTTGCCTGGAAGAGTGCTTGACTTCGAGCAAGGTAATGCTGTTCAGTGAAAGCAGTCTCCAAAGAGGCTGACCCCTGTACTTTCAGCCATTTTTGAATGATGACTGGATGGGTAAATATTTGCTCTATTCCCATGTTATCCTCTGCCCCCAGCATATAACGAGCACCTGGTATTTGAGGGAATGGAATTACCTGAGCTCTATGGAAGCAGTGTGAGAAATTCGTTCATCAAGCACTTACTATCTTGGCAAAGATTTATTGAGCTCCTATTACATGCCAGGCAATACTTCTGCTCTTACAGTTTATAATCTAGAGGTTTTGAGGTGGGCGGTGGTTCAACATTGGCTTCCTGGAAGAGGCAACTTTCATTCTGGGGGTGTGACTTCCTGGACCACAGGTTTGGGGCCACCTTTGGGCTCAGGGCGTCCTTGGCTTTCTAGAAGATGACTTATTGAGAGGGGGAGGTGAATGGGTATGGGATGCTTTCCCAGGGAGTGGAATCGCCACTGTGGCCCACCTGTCTGTGCACCTGTCCATGTGGGAAATTCCCTGCTGAACTCACACTTGCTGACATTTGCACTCCCAAGAGCCTGGAACTCCCCGGGCTCACTTACTTTATATCACTTGAGTAACTGGAGAATGGAACTAAATGGAAATACCTGTATATTTTTCTTCTGTGAGTCACTGAAAACTACAACCCAGCATGTACATAACTACTGAGCTTTTTTCCCCCCATATGTAAATTTACTGTCATCACAGTTCAGGAAGTAGAGACTGTGCAGAGAGGATGAGATGAAATCAGTGAAATTTAGATCTGAAAGAGGCAGAGAGATTGTCCAGTTCAACTTTCTTCCATTGCAAGAGGCCAGGTGGGGAAAGGACTGGCCGAGGCCCCCAGAAAGATCTGGAGAGAGGCATTAGGTGTGGCATGGCACTCCGTGAAGCATTCGCTGGAACAGTTGACCCCTTCTCCCAACACAGAGAGGAGCTGCAGCCCGTGTGCAGTAGGCTGTGTTTATCTACACAAGTCACCAGAATTATCAGAAAGGCTTTTACCGAAAGCAATGGCTTTGATGTTCTGGGTGACAAGACCCAGCATGCCAGCAGGAAGGGAGGTTTTGGGGTTGGAGAGGTGAAGCTGTTGCTTTGGTGGTGACTGAATCACTTTAAGGTGGGAGGATGTTTATGAGGGAAAGTATAATGCGAACGTAGGTTCAAAAAGGAAAGTTTGAGGTAGACGGGGAGTAGTTGGCGGCACGCTTTGAATGACCCCAGGTAAACCTCCTGGTGGGTGACCTTCCAGAAGCCTCCTTCTTCCCACGCCTGCCGCATCTTCTGTTTCCACGGAGAGAGTCACATAGCACCTTATAGTTCATAGAGCATCCGTCATCTCCTGCAGACCTACCCATTCTATCCCTAGGCTTCTTGAGGTGTAAGATACAGAGAGGAAGAGTCCCTGCCATCCTCCTGGGGTTGTTGTCAGGAGGGAAGCACTTGCATACGCCCTTTGTGGCTGGCTTGCTGGTAGTCGAGGTTACCTGGGGTGGCTGGGTTTGTTTCTTTGATGGCTTTCATAGCATGCTGGAGGTTAAGGGACATTTGGACTGGCTTCCAGCAGTGAAATCTCACCCCAACTCAAGTGTCATCCATGCTGCTGCTGCTCTGTAATCAGTCTGGGGCAGTGGTGGCGAACCTGTAACACGTGTGCTGCAGCAGGCTGTTTGCATCATGAAAAGCTCTAAAAGGTTTGCTATCCCTGGTCTAGACTTGTCAGCCTTAGAAAATAGAAAAGCATTTGTCGTGAGTGATGGCCAGGGCCCAGGGACCAGGCATCATACTGCTCGGGACTATGCATTGCTTCATGCCCAGAGCAGGCACACACAGTAGCTAGGTTGATGACTTTTTCCTCTTTTGTATTTAAAACAAAGCAAAATTGAACTTTTTGAATAGATATCTTAGTTTTCTGTTGCTATAATGATATACTGGAGTCTGGATGATTTATAAAGAGAAAGAAGTTTATTTGGGCTCACAGTGCTAGGCCTGCAAGTCCAAGGTCAGGCAGCTGCTTCTGTTGAGGGCTTAATAACATAGTGGAAGTCAGAAAGGCAGGCACAAGGGGTGGCCTCACTTTGTAACAGCCTGCTCTTTCTGGTGACTAGTATAGTCCCATGAATGCACGCAAGAACTCACTTATCACTGTGAGAATAAACTCAGTCATGGGAGAAAAGAATTACCCCTCTTGACAGCCCACTAATGGCCCCAGTTCTCAACACCACCACACTGGAGTCAGGTTTCAGCCCAGTTCCAGTGGGGACTAACAGTATTGAGATCATAGCCATGAGTCACTCATGAGACACAAGCTCCCAAGGGCATAGAGCGTTTCCAGCGGAAGCTGCTACCCATGTCTGTCCTCCTACTGCTGTTTCTCCTCCCTAATGACATGGTGAAGGCCGGTTTGTTGGGTCTTCTTCCAGAGATAGTGTGTGTGTGCTGAAAATACGTACATCCGTCAGAACATCAACCAGCAAGTATCAAGCATCTGCTGTATACAGTGCTGAGCTGGGTCCTGGTGGGAATGTGAGGTGTGATTGGAAAGTATGATGTGTTTAAATAAAAGGAAATTGTTACTGTAAAAGACGCTCACACTGATCCCCGCCACTTACCACCCCTCACTTCAAACGTAATCCACCATACTCACCACGCTCTGAGGCACCTCCAGAAACCCTCTCGAGTGAGAGTCTGTAGTTGACCTGTTGTGGCTTCCTTGATGTGCAAAGTGTTTACTTTCCTGGTCATTTTGACTCTGAGGAAGAGCCAGAAGTTACACCATTTCAGATCTACTGAAAAAGGTAGATGCGGACACACCGTGATCTTCTTACAAGCTTACCTTTCCGTCAGATGGCTCTTAGCACCAGCGTTCACCGAATGTTTGATCCTATCTTATAAAGACATTCACAAAAGTGGGCTTCCAGAGCTGCCTCAGAGCAGTGGGGCAAGTGTGTTTGAAGCAAGGGGAAGTATGTTGAGGGGGACAGTGTGTCTTGTACTGTAATAAATATTTTAACTTGAAGCAGTCACCCTATTTTTGGATCAGCTTTATACACAAAGCGGGGGAAACTTGGGCAGGGCTCCCCAGCGCCTGTTACAGGTCCAGTCTCGGTTCCTATGTTGCTCTGGCCTGAGGTGTCCACCTGCCTTCTGCCTGAGAGAATCCTCTTTGGCAACCTGGGGTCAAATCCCATCTCCCCAGTTTGTCAGACTGCCTGGCAGAAAGGACGAATCCTGTTTTCTGGTCCTCCTCCAAGCCTGACCCTGGGTCTTATTCATAGCATTAGTATTCATTATTTCTGTTCATTAGAGGGACAGGGTAGTGGTTTATGTTAATTTTAGTTTTATCTTTTCTGGTTTTCCATGCAATAAACCGTATTGTTTGTAAGGAAAGTGACATGGGTTTTGATAGAAGAGTGTTGATGTTTTGGCTTGCATGCATGGGATGATACAAAGAACTGCTACACACCCAGATTCACCAGTTGTTAGTACAGATGCACGCTTGCACGCACATTTTTTTTTGGCCCATTTGAGAATAGTCCACAGACATAGTCTTTTATCCCCAAATATTTAGGGGCTGTTTCTTAAGCACAGGGATATTCTTTTACGTAACCACTATGTAATTGTCAAGCTCAGGCAATATAGCTATAGTTGTATTTCTGAATCCTCAGGCCACACACAATGTCATCAGTCATGATGTCCTGTCTATTTTTTCTGATTTTACATTGTCATTTAATGGCTGTGTTTCTTTAGTTTGCTTTTAACTTGTGGCATTCTTCAGCTGATCTTTTTCCCTTTTATTACACATTTATGGTACATGATGAACATTTTCATGGTAGGGAGCTGGTACACACACAGACCACATTGCAGTCCTTGTTACTTCCCCTTCCCTACCCACCACCTCCCATCTCCTCCTGCTCCAGACCCCCTTTCCCCTGCAGAGGGTCTGCCTCTCTTTCCCATTGTCTTATTTTGTTCTTTAAATTTTGGGTTTTTCACATAGAAGAAAGCATGTGATATCTAACCTTCTGTGCCCCCTTTATTTTGTTTAGCATTAGGGTCTTGAGTTGCATCTGTCCTCTTACAGATGACTGGGATTCATCCCTGCTGTGGCTGTCCTCTGTTCTTGCCTCTGACATTACTGAAAGGCCCGGGCAGGCTGTTTTGTAGACTATTCATTCCTCAGTTTGCATTGAAATCTTTTTTTTTTTTTTTGATACCGAGGGTCGAACTCATGACCTTGCACTTGCCAGGCAGGTGCTTATGCCACTGAGCTAAATCCCCAGCCCCCTGAAATCTTTGTTGAAAGCTCTACTGTACCACTTGTTTGGCTGTGTTCCTTATAATCCTCAGTGGTCTCCTGTTGCTAGTTGTCACATCCACATCTTGTAGATGAGGAAACTGAGATGTATACAGTGAATCAACTTGTCCATGGTAACATAAGTAGCAACTGCAGAGCTGGAATTCAAATTCAGGGCTGTCTGTTTTGAAATCAGATCTTCTGCCACACAGCAGGAACAGATGACAGTAGTTAGAGCCTGAGAATAACAAAGCTTTTATCAAGCACCTGCTCCAGCCAGGTGTTCTCCTAAGCCTTTTACCTGCATGGTGTTGCCACCCAGATCCAAGGCAGCAGCTGCTTTTTCTAGCCCTGCTTTGCAGATGAGGCTGGAGTGGTTCACTCCACTGCCTGCAGTGACATAGCTCCTACCTGGCAGGAGCAGCTCTGGCCCTCAGCAGCCTGTGTCCCAAGCCTGTACATGTGGTCTTTATATTCAGTGCTGTTGTGTTGCATAAACTTGAGCAAGCATGGAAGCCATGCTGGGCTGACCCTGTGGGAAAGGTCCAGGAGGGTCCATGTGTGTCCTTTCTGGGGCTGTTTCTAGGGAAGGAAGCATTGCAAGGCCAGGCCTGTGCTCAGGGGCCCGCTGGGGAAAGTGGTCCCGTTCCCTGCAGCCTACAAGTGCCGCAGTCTAGCACCATGGTGTGTCTGCAGAGGACAGTGGTGTTTGAACCATTTCTAGGACAGAAATCTGTGTGCTGAGCTTATATCATGACTGCTCACTGCTTCCTGAGGAGTGGCCAAGGTCTCCTGCCTGTGAGGTGCCTGGTACTTGCTGCCATCTGCACGCCCAGTTGGCACTTGAGGCTGGCTGTCCCT
>RJWT010024284.1:0-11130 GCA_004365215.1 Cuniculus paca | reverse complement strand
GGGGGCAGGTGTTGATGACGTGTTAGGGACTAATTGGAGTTTTCTTTGAGCATGGGGGAAAAGGAAAGAGGAAGTTGTAATCAGGGCTAAGGGGAGAAGAAGAGGGAAGTGGTCATCAGAAAATAAGCTGTTTCAGTTTTTGGCCATTGTTAGACCACTACCATAATGTTCAGCAACTTACACTGGGGCAGAAGCTTTTCAGAACTTAGGACCTTGCACTTGCCAGGCAGGCTCTGTGCTGCTGAGCTGTATCCCTGGCCTTTTTTTTTTTTTTAACTTCTGTGTGAAAATGTTGGTTAAAACCAACATTAGAGAAAATATTTAACCTTTAAGGTGAATCTCAGCCTCATGGATTGCATCTTTCTTCTCATTAATTTAATATCTAGAATAGCTATTTTAGTTACCAACACAGCATTCAATAAAATGAGATAGCCATTTCTTAAATAAACTTTAAAAAGCAGGCACAGAACAGATTTCCTTGGCAGCTTGAAGAATGTCTATCTTAAACTTGCAGCTCCTTTGAGTTAAACTCAAGGACCATGCAAACCACTTACCTTTTCCATAATCATACTTTTAATTACTGTCAATCAAGTATTTATTTTATTCTAGGTACTGTGTCTGGCTAATTTTTTTTTGTGGCACCAGGGATCAAACTCATGACCTCATGCTTGCCAGGCAGGCGCTTAGGCAACTGAGCTAAATCCCTAGCCCCATGTCTGGCTAATTTTTAAAACCACTATGCAAGGCAGTTGTCATGAACATTTACTGATGGCTCTTTGACCAAGAGTGACTGAGTCACTTCAGTAGCCAGGAAGAGCTTGAACTGTGACTTCACAGGCCTTTGTTACTGACTATTGCTCAGAACAGTCTACACAATGAAATAAGACATGCAAAAGAAATTAAACTGGAATTATGTTTCAGTGAGAAATCATATTACAATATTGCACTCAATAGCTTTGAGAAACTTAGAAAATGTAGAGGACTTCTTGAAATTATTAGCACAAATAAAAGATTTGATGATCAGATAAAGGAGTTCTTACTCATCCTCAAGAAATTTTTCTTTTGTGAAATGGCAGAAAACATAATAACCCAAGAGACTCTTTAATCAGGCATGAGTGTCTGGCAAGAACAGCATGCAGAGCAGCAAGGGGGCAGCACCTGTGTGAGTTGCCGGTCACATCAGTTGGTTAGTCTTCATAGCTCCTATTGGCTAGAAAATCATCCAGGAAAAAAGAGCTCAACCATAGCACATATGTGGCACAAAATATCTAGGAAAAAGACCAAAGGAGAAACTTTGGGTGCCTACGTGATGAAAACAAAAAACTTTATAACTTAGTCAAGACTCCTTTTAGCTATTGCCATCTGTCAGTTAGTGGTTGAAAATTCACGGTGTTGTAAAATCTCAGCATTCCCTCAAAATTAATTCATAGGTTCAAGGAAAACAATTTCAAGGGTGTTAAACTTTATATCTTAATCAAACCAATGCAAAATTTAAATGGAAAAATGTATCAGAAATAATTGCAAAGAATTCTGAGAGGAAAGTGTGAGAGAAATTTCATCACTAAATATGCTATAAACTATAATATGAGAGCAAACAGAGAACTAGATAATTGACAAAGAAACAGATATTCTAGAAATGGACATTTTAAAAGTATAAAGAAAGTATAGGACTGAGGGAGCATCAAAAAACTTACGAGAAAAAAGACTCCAAATAAATGGAATTGGGACGGTTGATCTTGTCTTCTTAAAACTTTCTCTAGGGTTAGAAAAATTGGCCTGAGGGTTGGGGACATAGCTTGGAGTTAGAACACTTGCTTGGCATGCACCAGACCCTGGCTTACATTTCCAGCACCACAAAACAAAACAGTCTTTCAACATGGAAAACAACGAACAGATTGGAAAAAATATTGTAAAATATTTTCGAGAATGACACTGCTCTAATTTGTTATAAGAAAGAGATCATACAGATAGGCAGGGAGCTACTCTGGATCTCGGTAGAGGAGTGAGCAGAACGGCACAAGTGTAGTGTACGCAAGAAGCAACACGACCGAGCAAGCTGGCCCTCAGGAAGTACCATGAGATGGTGCGGCACAGAGACCTGCTGTCCCTCTGACAGTGCCTGTTTTGTCCATCTGGTGGGGTGTGCGAATCCTGTCCTTTTCACGTTTGTGCATTGAGCTCATTTGCTCCCCTCCCGTGTCTCAGAGCTCTGGCCTTCTTGTGGCACAGGAGATCACATGCAAACACCGTGCTTCTCTGAGCTCATTCTATCACAGGCAGCGTAAAATCTCCCCAAGGCAGGTGCTCCTGTGTCCACTGCCTGCTTGCATACTGTGCTTGTCCTTGGCTGGAAGGCTCTGGGGTAGGCACAGGAGTGGGTCAGAGGAGGCTGGCTGTGAGCCAGGCAGGCAACTACAAGAAGGAGCAGCGGAGAGAGGTGGAGGTGATCTCAGCATGGGGTTACCTACTAGCCAGCTGTGGTCACCTAATTCCTCTTCTGCACCCTGCATCTGTCTGAGGAAACAATTGGATCCTCAGCATCACCCCTTCCTTGCTCTGCCAACCAGGGTTTTGGAGAGCTTTACTTTCTGCAACTTGTATCAAAAACAATTGCGATTTTCATTTCTCCAAAATAAAATTCAGTATTGTTTTTGCCACACTACACATTGCCTTCCAGCTCTGAGCTGCAGTGTAACTGGGACAGAGAGGGATGAACCTTTCCAGGTGTACAGATGATCGCATTCCAGTCTGAAATTTTCTTAACTCAGAGATGACAGCTAAAGAGTTGGCTTAAAAATGCTAAAACTGCCAGGCTTGGTGTTTCACATGCATAATCCCAGAACTCGGGAGGCTGAGGCAGGAGGATTGCTCTGAGTTTTAAGCCAGCCTGGGCTACATAGTGAGTTCAAGGCCAGCCTGAACTTCATAGTGAAACCCTGTCTCAAAATACTGAAACTAATGTTGTGTGGAACTTTAGCTCAGCAGGTAATAAACTAAGTTTTCCACAATTTTTGATACAAGGAGTCAATCAGAATTAAACTACTTTATAAAGGACTTCTTGGTACATTTTTACTAGAGGTTGGTCTCTGCAAGAAAGAGGCTATGTGCACAACTTTTTCCTAACTCTAGGGTTTGTCCCCATGGAACCGTTTTCCCTGGAAGACCTTTAAGAGACTGCTGTTCCTTCAGAAGTGGTGACTTTCATTTCCACACCTATTTGTTCTAGCAGCGATTGTGCTCTTCACATTTGGGACTTGATTTGGTTTAGCCTCATTTCAGAAAAAAACCAAAAAAAAAAACAAAAAAGCAAAACAAAACAGAAAAATACTTACCAGAAGCATGCAAATGATAAAGCTGTGAGGTCACCACTGTTCATACCGTGAGGCTGTCACCAGCCCCTTACCGTCCTTGCCTATGGGGAGAGAATGACTGTAAAAGGGGACATTATCCCTTGAGCACTCATTGTGTGCAGTGGTTAAAAACAACAGTTCTCATAGCTCCGTGAACATCGAACATCATAGAGAGGCCGAGTTTGGGTTTTGTTTATTGGTGTTGGAAAACTCTTCCGGGGGCTGCGAGAGGAAGAGTGCCAGCTGACCTTTGAATATATTTATTAGACATGGTGCCTTTGGACCTCACTGTGGACAGCTATCCTGTGACTCTGGCTCTGCCTGGAGAGAAGGGCAGGAGCCACACACCACACTGCCCTGCTGGCGGCCTGGGTACTGATCTCTGCTCGTGGCGTCACTTCCTTGTCTCTAATAGTGTAGTTTGCTTGAAACCAGGATGCTTCACATGGCCTTGAGGAGCTTCCAGAAGTGTGTAGCATGGACTCTATTGCCCAGGATGTGCAGAAAATATGCTTTCCTTCTTCTCTAATATTTAGCACTGGGTGAGGGAGAGCCAGGGACCTGAGCCCCACATGGTCCCTGGCTCGCCTCGCTGCCCGGCCTGGTGCCTTTATTGTCCCAGACCTGGCCATCCTGGTGGTGCATGGAGAGCCAAGGCAGGATTTCTGAGTCCGGACTTGGGTGGGACTGGCTTCCTCCCTGAGCACAGTGCTGGGGCAGGACAGGGCATTGGTACTGCTGCTGCGGAGCTGCGACCCCAGGAGGCGGCACCGTCGTGGACCAGGGGACGGTACCAGTGACATCGCCCTCCAGGGCTCCCCATGCTGCCTGGGTTCCTGGTCATCTTACCTACTTCCAGGTGACCTGAGGTGGGAGTCCCTGAGGGAAGCTGCCGTGCTGCACTGGTTCCTTTTAACTGCTGATTTGTGCACTAAGGTTGGGAGTCAAGCCCGGAAGAGTCCTTTCCAGAGGAGAAAGGGGTACCCAGAGTGGGGGAAAGGACTTACCTGAGCCCTGCGTCGGCTGATGGCTGAGCTGCTGGGGCACCCTGGCTTTGGGCTCCCCTCCACGGAGTGCAACTTTCTTGCCTGTTGCTGGGTTTTTCTGGCATTGACAAAACCTCTTGTCTTTGCTGATTTCCAGAAATGGCTTCTGACATACCTGGCTCAGTGACGTTGCCTGTCGCCCCCATGGCAGCCTCTGGACAGGTGAGGATGGCCGGGGCCATGCCTGCCCGAGGAGGAAAGCGGCGTTCCGGGTAAGCAGCCTCCAAGTTTCCAGGAACTGGACTTAGTCAGTGTTGAGCAACGCTCTTGACCTGTTAGGAAAATATTGTTTTCCTCTCTCCTGCGGATTAAAGACTCAGCAGTTTGCATCCTGTTTAGATTTTGCAAGATTCCTAAACAGGCACATGATTTGCTTCTAAGTGTTGGGGCCTTGGCACCCAGCTGGGACTTGTGTGTGCTTGTTTTTGTGGTGAGAATGTGCTCTGTGTCTCTGAGGGGAAAGACTCATCCCTAATGCTGGGCACTCTGGCCCTGCTGCTGGGTAGCTGAGTTCCAGCTCTAGGCTGGAAAGGCTCCACTTGGGGCCCCCTCCCTTTCCGAGGGCCGCCCAACTTTTCACAGAACGGGCCGAAGCATCAGAGGCCTGGCTGTTGCAGATGCAGCTCAGCTCCCCCTGAGTGTGCTGGTTCTGATGGGGCCAGGAAGACAGTCACTCTTGGGCAGTTGGCACCGAAGCCACATCTACTGCTGGATAATGTTTGTCTATGTACAGAGAATTAAAACCAAAACAAATGCGAGATTCCTGCAGGAAAAGTAGAACTGGTATTTTCAGGCTCAATGGACCTTACCCCGGTTCCCCACTGAGACCATTTTATTTTTAATGACATATTTGATAAGCACAGCTTCTTGTATAGTTGAATCAGTTTGCTCCTTTAATGTGATTTCTGATAACACATGGCTCCTGGGACTGCAGCTGCCCAGGTACAGCAGAATGCGTCTCCCCGCCCGAGCCCTGGGGGACATGGGCCCAAGGGCGCGGGAAGGTGCTTTACCACCTGTTACACCCCTGGGCCTGCTTTTGAGTAGTCCAGCATTTTCAGCTTGAGACATTCTTAAACCAGTGTGATTCTTAAAGGGGACAGAGGCAGGGAAGGTGGGCATCAGGGCTTGGGGCACAGGGAGGCTGGGATGAAAAAGCCGCCCAGAATTATAACTGTAGGTGATAAAAAAATCGATGTGTGTTATTATTGCCTTTGAGAGTTCATGGTCATTGTGAGGGTTCAAAGGGTTGCAGAACCTGACCCAGTGCACTCACTGTGGTGCCTGTGCAGCTGTCCTCCATCCTCACTGTCACCTCCCTACCAGCAGAGCTGACATGGGCTGTGCTGGCGCCCAGGCAGAGCTCAGCGAAATACAGGACGTGGCTTGCTTATGGGGCTCACTGCGAAGCACATTTCCGATTTTAACCAGCTATTCTGGCTGAGTGCTAAGCTCAGCACACTTGGGGTTTTTAAAAGAATGTGTTTGGTGCAGTATCAATACATGAGGTTTTAGAATTTCAGGTCTTATAAAATTACTTTAAGTGTTGTGTACTCTCAACTTGCAGGCAGGGAAGCCTCCCCTTCCCCTGTGGGCCTGGTAGGGAAGGGCTGAGGCAGAGCATAGTTCCGGTCCACTTGGAGCAAGGAGACAAAACATCAAAAGAACTGGGAGTTGGAGGGGGTTGGGAATGCCTGCTGTCACAGCACCCACAGGGAGGAGCAGCTTGGTGCCTCTGGCCTCGACCTTCCCCAGAGAACCCATCCTCCTTATCCTCATTCTAGGTCCCACCTTCTCCCAGGCAGGTAGAGAAGCAAGTTAATCAAGGCTCCATTTGCAAGCCTGTGTGACTTAGGGCCTCATCCAGGGACAGCTGCTTTTGCAGAGCTGTTTCCATAGTAATTCCTGCATCTGACATTTTCATATGTGTTGCTAGAGTTCTGTGATCAGGTTCACCATTGCTCTGGTGGAGCCCTTTGATAACAATCTCGGCTGCTTCCCAAACATTTAGCTCAGGAAACAGGAGACCAGAGTGGGGACCACGGTCATCACAAAGCAGGTAACCCCACAGCGGGGCCTGTATCACTCATCAGCATGTGGATACCAAGCTGCCTTCTCCCCAGGATTGTGGGGCACCCTTGGAGAGATGCAGGGAGAGAAAAGCGGTCTTCCCTCCTGCCGAACTCCTTGCTGGGCCTCCACCCTTTGGCCTGGTTGTCTGGTACAGAGACAGCTCAGGTAGAATGGACCTTCGTGGGCTTTGGATCCGTCTGGCTGTCTAGAGCCCAGAGCCAAGATCCTTATTGCACACTGCTGGTTTCCCCTGTAAGTGTCCAAGTGAGCCATAGCCTCCTGGTGGCTGGGACACAGGGCGGGGTTCCAAGGGCTCAGATTCTCCTCACTGTGATTCCTTGTGAGGAGAAGAGGGCTGCAGCAAGTCACTGAGGTGTACTGTCATGGTCCCCTCCCTGGTCCCAGTGAGAGTTGGCCAGCAGGGCAGCTCCACACCTCTGAGCTCGGGAGGAGCAGTAGCATGGCGCCCCCATCGGGGATGGAGCGTGAGGTCCAGGGCAGAGCTGTACCAGTTGCTTCTGCAGTGCTGGAGCCCTGTGCTGTCTCAGATGTCACCACTGGAGGACAGACTATGTGTGACTACAGACCAGGTCCACCTACTGCTGTGAGCGGCTTTACATAAGCAGATGTCACTAGGTTGGCATTTGTGCCTAGGCTCTGGGGAGAGCATTTTCCATACCCTGGTCTCATGGTTTTGTTGGCAGGAACTTTGGACCCATCCAAGGGGCATGGCGTTTTACCTTTCCTCTTTAGAGGGGACCCGGCTTGATGACTCACCTTTCATCGGGCACTGTTATTATTGTACGACTACTTTAGGAGATTGACATCCCTCACACGTGACTAACAGCATGCTCAGAGATGCCCATCCTGTCCGTCATGAGCTGCCAGGAGATCGTGACAGAACAGGAGGTCTGGGCTCCCATTCACCTTGCAAGTGCTCTTATGTCTCTCACTCACTGCCCTGAGTTCTTTAATGTGAATACAATGGGGCTGGGAGTCATATTTTCATTTCTCTTTTATTACCCAGATGCTCCAGTATAGTAGAAACACATAAAAGACATAAAACAAAGAACAAGTTACTTAGGCTTTTTATAGCAGAAGACCTTAGCATAGTTTATTGTAGGCATATTTAAAACAGATCTGGGCACAGTGACAGCGACCCACAGGTGGGTCTTGGCTAGTGTTGCTCTGAGAGATACTTTGTGTCCTTGGATTTGTACCCCCTACCGCTCTGTAACCTCTCTTACAGGGGTTTGATCTCAGGTCCTTCACACTGAGCTACATCCTTAAACCATTTACTTTTTCTTTTTAGACAGGGTCTCAGTCAGTACATTTCCCAGGCTCAGCTCAAACTTGCAATCCTCCTGCTTCAGCTTCCTGAATGCTGGGATTGCAGGTCTGGACCACTGCAGTTTGGTTGCCTTTTTTGGTCTGTGTTGCAGATGAGCCGGTGAGACTATTTTGGGGTGGGGTGCGCTATCCTGTGGATTTGACAATCATGTGGGTCCTGCTTTATCTCTTAGCTTGATCACCCTGTTGTGCTTTCCCATGTACTAAATCGGATCTGCACACATGTGGTTGCACATGTGCACAGGGGTGGCACAGATTCCAGTTTCTAATTTTTCATAGACAAATCCTAGTTCCTAGGTTCTCGGTGGGTCTGACTTCCCCAAGTCCAGACCAGAGCCTTCATCTCCTTCCTCTGTCCTGACCTGGCCAGGCTGGGAAGCCTACCCACAGCACGTTTCCCCATGTGTCTCTGCTAAAATGAGGCAACCAACCGTCCTGGTTTGCCTGGGTTTCTCACTTTTAGCACTGCTGTCCTGGACTCCAGGATCGCTTCAGTTCCTGGAAAATGGGGACAGTCTGTCACTCTAAACATCCCAAGAATGTGCAGGCCAAGGGAGGATGACAGGAGCCTGATAATCACACTTGATACAAACTTTAGCTGAAAGGAATTTTAAAGATAACTGTATACCTCACGCCCATGGGAAGCTTTGTTAAATACTGGCCTGAGCTCTTTGGAATTTTGACAGCACTGCTGCTTTTGAACACTGCAGTGTTTTTGATGTGGGCAGCAGAACTGTTCTCCCCCCTATGAACACGGGGTGGCAGTGTGACTCCGCGGTGTGGCAGACGCCCATGGACTTGGTCACAATGTTGTTGCTAGTTACCTCCCAGATGTAATTTCCAGGAAGGCCAGGTGAGGGCTTGATAATCACACAACATATTGATGGATTTGCTTCATTTAAAAATTCATGCACTCGTCTCCCCCTTGTCCGCAACACAGACAACTCTGCGGCCAACGCCTGCGCCTGGCTTCAGGCTTCGCAGCCAGCGCGTGTCTGGCGGTGGAGGTGGCTTTGTCTGTTCTTGCCCTTCTCTGCCCTTTCCTGCCCGCTGCCCCTTCCTTTGTAAAGAGCTATTTTTGTTATCATTACAGCTATCTTTTCCAACTCTCAGACTCCTTTTGTTATTCTTACCAGTTAGGACTGTACCCACGTCTTGGAACCATGGGTCCAAACTGGCAGGGTCCCATCAGCTGGTGCTGAACAAACTCATGCCCAGGTTAGAACTATGGCTGCACCGCACATTTAACAAAACACAGACAAGCAAAATATATTATTTTTTAGAAAGAAAATATCCCTTTGCCTCACCTGGTCCCAGTGTCGAGGCCCGCTAGGTTACCCCAGAGCCTCCTAGGAGACAAACCTAGGAGGGTGCTTATGCACAGAGCACGGGCTCCTCCTCTGCCATCTGCCATGTCCTGGTGGCCTTGGTGACTGTGCCTTCCCCATGTCACTTTTAGCCCCTCAGGTCCTGCCCTCTTGCCTGTGGCACGGGCTCACCAACACCAGCACTGTCTCAGTTGTGGGCTTTGCATTCCTCCAAGGAGCTGCTCAGACCAGCATTTCTCAGTCAGGGAGAGCAGGTTCCTTTCTGCTTGGATTCCTTGGGATTGGTCCCCCACAGCCCATTGGGAACTCCCACACCCTGGACGTCCAGAAGAACCAAAGCAACTGTCATTTTCTCATTTTCTTCCCTCAAAGACTCTGGGTGCATTTGATGCTAATGAAGTCCGCCTTCTGGCCTGACACCTGCAGTGCTAATGTGAGATGATATCAGAGAGGCTTAGTGCTTCTGAGAAGCAGAGTTTGGGTTGTTAGTTAAGCCTCCATTGAGACCTCGTTTAACATTTATATTGAGAGGCCCAGGAAAGTGGGAAGCCAAGTGATCATTTGGTGAACTTTAGCAAGCAGACAACCCACTCAAGTAACTTGGGCCACAGACAGCTGTGTTCCCCCATTAGTTTGGTCCTGGATTTTATAGGACAGTCCTTAAATGTCCTTTTCACTGAGACTCAAGACCCGCCAAGTTTCCAGCAGCACAAGCATACCAGGAGGATGTCTACTTTTCCTTATTATCTCTTCATCACCCTTAAATCTTAAGCTTGTTTAGTCTGTTAAGATATGTAAAAATAAAAGATAAGAAAGTGTCAGTGTGGAATAAACGATATGGAGGGGAGCAGGTTTCCCCAGAGATGGGAGGAGAAAGAGCGTTCACCTCTCCAACATGCTACCTCGGCAATGCATTGGCACCTGTGCAGGTTTCTGGCAGACCAGGTGGTGGATACCTAAGTATCCAGAGCCACAAGACTGCCAGTGCTCACACTGAAGACCTCCCCTGTCTTGAAGCTGAGTGATGACTGGGTAGTTACTGCCTCTAGCACTACCAGAAAGTTGGGAGTGTTGACCAGAAGTCCAGGATAGAGCTCCCTTGTCCCCAGTGTTCTGTTTACCCATAACCTGTGCTCACCTGTGACCTTGACTTTTCAGAATGGACTTCGATGATGAAGATGGTGAAGGGCCCAGTAAATTTTCAAGGTAAGTTTATTTCACTTTCTGTAAAGAAGTCAGAAGCTATTACTCACCTCACTGGATTTCAGAGACTTAGTGTCTCTTGTCATTGGAAGAGCCACTGCCCGTAGCTGGGCCCTTTGGTCGTCCCTCATCCTGTGCTTGTGGTCAGTCTAGTGGCAGCCAGCTGTGAGCAGCCCTGCTGTGTCCCAGCTCAAATGACCACAGGTGGTAATAAGTTCTTAATACTCTTTGTTTGTTAAGTTAAACAATGACTAGCACTGTTATAATTCCTTTTTAAAAGACAGACCTGGAGTTCAAGTTCAGGAAGAACTAGAAGATGAGTCTTCTTTTTCTACTATGTAAAATAAAGAGAATTGTGAGAGACGTGGGTGGCCCTGCTTGGGATGCAGAACACAGATCTGGGTTTTGAGTTCCTAAGGGCCGCATCGCTCCCTGGCCATGTGACTGCCTCATGGGCTGAGGCTGTGTAGGGCCTCCTTGCGGAGGTGTCCTGGGCCATAAACAAAGTGATGTTCTTTATAGATGTTCAGGACACAAGGGGTAAGATGGACACAGTCCTGTGGCTCTCTTCTTCCCCTTTGTTTTGTTTAAGGCAGGCAGAAGTTCTCCCATCGGTCCTAGCAGAATGTGTACCCATTGCTCATGGGAGGGCCTTCACGTTCCTCCCCAGCACCCAGCCTCTCAGCCTTGTTGCTGGTGAACTCGAAAGCGTGCCACAGGTGCTCTTGCTTTCCCCCAGAACCCATGCTGCATGCACAGTTGGAACTGACCGCCTCAGTT
>RJWT010024283.1:0-16525 GCA_004365215.1 Cuniculus paca | reverse complement strand
ATCAATTTGAGCAACTGGAAATCCATCTACTCCAGAGGAAATCACAGCAGGTGTGATGGTTATCTGAAGAGATACTGTCTGCTCTGCCCACAGTAGCTAACCTGGCTATGAGTATAAGATTTATTCCAAATATTAGAGAAGTGTTCAAGGACCATCATTTGGTACATTTAAAATTACATATAGTCTATTTAGGTAAAATTCAGTAATTTTACAAGAAGGGATATCTTCAGTAGAGTCTCTGTGGTACAATAGTTTAACAGCTCTCAACCCTTTTTGTCTTGGGCCTGAAATTATAATTCTCAAGAGTGGTGCCATTATACCCTCAAAATACTTACTACACTCTCAGGTGTGAAAGACATAATAAGAAGGAATAATTAAAGACTGTTCTCATAACCTGAACTCAGTCAGAATGCTAATGTAGTGCTCAGAAATACTGAAAAAGAGAGAAAGAAACAGGACAGAGGAAAATTCTCAGCATCCAAAGCAGCAAATTGTCATTTTGCAGTCTTTTAAAATTATAAACATATGCAGTAGCTTACTTACATATTTCATAGAAATTTCATAGAAAATGCCAAGAAGAGCATAATCAAAAGAATATGATGTGTCTTTAGCTACTTAAAGTTCAAATGTGTGATTTTTATATATTCACTATGTACTATTGTAAAGTCCAAGCTTTAAAAAAAAATTCTCCATAATAAGGGACAAATAAAGTTATATAAGAAAAACCTTCAGGCTTTCATAAATCCTGAGTCAGGTGATTACCTTTTCTCTCATATTTCCTAAATACCAAAGCTATTTTATTATTTTGCTGCATGCATCTTCATGTGAACTCCTCTGTTGGGTATGTATATGCTTGGAAGAAGACTCAACTACTGATGTTTGCTCAACAATAACAGAACCCTATTCACAACCTCAGCAAACACATAATGAATACAACCAAGTCCAAACTGTGCCAACTAAATTGTTATGTTGACCCTGAAGGTTAATTTATTGTATTTCAAAGCAACAATAAGTAGCATATACAAACAAAATGTGTCATGGCTTCAATTTTAATTTGGAGCATGCAGCTGGTTGTATTGTTTACCTCCTGTTAACCCCTCCTCCTTCTTACCGAAACCTAGATATTTTTAGGTACTCAAACATCCCACAGAAACAGCCCAAATGACTTAATATTCATCACTGCCAGCATTTGTTCCTGAAACATACATCCAACCACTATGACATTCATTAAGAAATATGACAACAATTAAGAGCCAAATATACATCCACATCCCCATCTAGTCATCTGGATAATGCTGAAATTTAAACAGCAAATGAAGTTTTTATCAAGTCATAAAAGTGCAATTTATTCTAATGTCCACCCAGATATTCCAAGAATCAAGGCAATGTCCTGTTATGTGGCCTTGTTTTTAAGACTCTCTTTGAATCGCTACTTAATTTTATTAACAAGATCTTTTCATCATTCAACCATGCTTCTTCAACCTTGCCTCATCTTTTTCCCCCAAGACTTCAGAATATTGATGACACTTGCTAAGAGCCCAGGTACAAAACTCTCCCAAGAAGACCATCTATTGGATGAGACTTCTGCCATAAACCATACATTTAGTGAGGTTTATTCAATAATGATAAAGTTATAAAATATTCATCTTGTGGCTGCAGATAAATGTCCAAAGACAAGCTGCCATAGAAAAAAGTCAACTTTTAGGATTATGTCACATGCTTCTCCCAATGAGGCTTCCTTTACTGAAACATTTTTGGAATTACTATATAGAAATTCAACATCAGAAGTTACAGAAAAATAACCTACTGTATTACATAGGATGTACAAAATGATAGTGACTAAAACCAAGGTTATCCACACAAATTCTCAATGGACTGCATTTTGTGACCAGCTATATTCCATGTCATTTGAGTACAAACTAGAATAAAAACAGGCTTTGATACATGGACAAAGGTAAATTTTTCTTAGTTTACTTTTTTAATTAATTTTATTGGTACATTTTAGATAAAAATAATGATCACATCTACATGATATATCTTGAATTTTTTTTGTATTTCCCTACCCCCTTCAACCCCTCTTCCTCTCGTTATTTATGAAAACTTTGTTTTCATCTTTTATTTATTTTCTCCTTTTTTTTTATTTTCTCTTTTTCATTTGCTTTCCTTCCTTTCCATCTCCCCCAAATTCCCCTTTCCCATTTGAATGTTTTCTCCCCATTTTCCAATATCTATTATACATTTTGGTACTTATTTATACTTTCAGCTTCTCACACCAGAACAACAATGCTATTTTTACACGTGTCAAATTTATTTCACTTAAGAGTATAGTCTCAAGGTGCATCTGTCTACCTACAAATGTCTCAAGTTTATCCTTCTTTATGTCTGAGTAGTAATCATTATATAAAAAGAAACCACACCTTCTCTATCCATTCACTGATCAATGGGCATTTTGGCTGTTTCCAAGATTTACCTCTCATAAACTATGCTGTTATAAACATGGGTGTGCCACATCATCTCCTTAGTGTAAGAAACTGACAGACTCAATAAGATACAAAATTCCTGATAAATATGGGGAAAAGGTTCTGAAGTCCAATGGTGCTTTTATTCTTTGATTTGATTGGTTTAAGTCTCTTTTCTACTATTTGATTACAATATATGAGAAAATAGGAACAGCTATTTTGAAAAACGGGACATTATGGTAGCCATTGTTGGTTTCTTGATGTCTGACTTGAAGGCCTGTAATGCTTTCACTCTTTTGTTTTATCTGGCTTTATATTACTTTGTTTTGTTTGAGTTTATTGTCTGTAAATGTATGAACAACCATTTCGAAGAAGGCAAGAGACACTAGGGTAACCATTGTTAATCTCCTGTTGTTATGTTTTGAAGACCTGTATTGCTTGCAGTGTTCTGTTCTGAAGTGCTATATTATGTTTGACTCTATTCTGTTTTGTTTTGCTTTGTTTTGTTGTGTTGTGTTTTGTTTTGTTTTGTTCTATTCTCTTTAAAATAAAAAGCATGGGTGTGCATATATCACTGTGGTATGATGCTTTTAATACTTTGAGGAAGATATCAAAAAGGGGAATAGATGGATCAAATGGAACCTCTAGTTTTAGTATTTTGAGGGTTCTCCACAATGATTTCCACAGTGGTTTCACCAGTTCACATTCCCCACCAGCATTTATTATTGGTTGATTTCTTGAGAAGTAAAAACAGCAAATAAATACATGAAAAAATGTTCAACATCACTGGTCATTCAAGAGATGAGACAAGGGTAAAATTTTGACTTGAATATTTTTGTTTTTATTGGAAATTTTCAAATATTTCACTATCAAATAACTTTTGAGATAAGTATCACATTTGGCCATATTTACTCAGTTTGCCAACACTAACCTAGATGCCTTCTTTTTATGTTATTTATTTTCTTTCATTTTCAGAATAAAAGTTCCACAAATCTATGATTTTCTTATGCCCTATTTCACACAAATATGTCTATACATACTAGGGACACCAAAGATATTTGAGTGAATGAGTAAGTGCAGAACACAGAGCCATGCTGTATGAATTGCCAAGGAACTCCTAAGGCATGCCCTTCCAAGTAGCCACCAAGAACAGTGCTAAGAACAGAGATAAATAATCATATCACATCCCTGGCTTAGCAATGTGGCAGAGATGTTTGCATCATCATACTAAACCACAAGTGCCATCTGGATGAACTGTGGCAATTAGCATTCATATTAAAAGTTAATCCATTCAGAGAAATTGATAATCACTTGTCTTCTTTGATTTTTTAGTTAAGAGTTTATAGATGTCCTTTGGGAAGATTCATGAATGATTGTTGAGTGTGACATCATAATCAGCAAATCATTTCATCCATGACACCAGGGAAGCCTCAAAACTGAATCATATCCAGTGCATCACTTAAAATTAGAAGGCAGGATACCTGAGACTCAAAGACAGCACTAAGAGGATAAAAATGTAAAGCTTACAAAATAGTGATTTAATTAGTAAGGCACTTTAAAAGGCAAAATTGAGATCTTCATATTTGGAGATCAGAATTTATATCTAATTTATGGTGAGGCAAAAAATACAAAAGAAAAGCAGATCTTGTAATAAAAATAATCCTAAAATAAGTCAGCTTTTACACAAGTCAACAAAAACTGCCAAGAAATAATCAAGAGGAAGGAGCTTTGTAAAATCAATCCAGGTCTTACTTGACTTCAAGTATGCAGTTCACATATTATTTTGTGTTATTTGCACTAACAAGATAAAGCGATTACTGTCAATAAAATTGACAATCAAGTCAATTTTGTTTTCTGACAGCTGTGGCTTTCTTTACAATTAAGATATAAAACATCGAATGAGGTGAATACATCCTTCTAATCTTTTCTGTAATGTACTTGAGAAAGATTACTTCTGTCCTTTGCATTAAGATTAGCTATAACATCTAAGCGGTTGCCATTAATAGGCAGCATTACAGCTTTTTTATTTAGTGTCATCATATCCTCCTCAGTGGCCGGGTCTCAAGTGTGTATCACATGGCACCACTCACATTTCCTTAGTGAGGTCACCCTTTCTTACCATAAGGTGTTCAGCGAGTGTCTGCAAGCCTCCACCTAATGTAATCCTAGAAAAATTTTTCTATATTACTACATTGAAACAAAACAAAATAGAAACATATGAAGTAAATCTGTACTTTATTATAAAGCTAAACACTTTGGCATGTGTTACTTCATTTCATTACTCTGCAAGAGATTAAAAGCCCTGTTTTATGAACTATAAAACTGAGGTTAGACAAATGAATGACAACCTTGACTATCCTAATCCCAGATTTGTGCATTTGGAGTTTTTAACATTTTCCTAATAACCTTCATGGTGAACTCAGTGACTGAGTTCCCACAATATACTTTCACTTTCCATATCATTGTTGTGATTGTTCAATGAATATTCTGGAATAAATTTTCCTGAAAGTAAAAAACAAATTAAAGGCCTAATTCATAGATCACAATATTCATTGTGTAAAAAATAAAATGATTATGCTAGAAGCACTCCATTTCTTATGAAAGCCTGCAGTCTGCACACTCAGGCAAATGATTAGTCCTTCTGATTTGTATGCTGCTGGTAGCTTGTCTGAACCCTTCAGGTCATGACCATGACACTGGGATACTTTTGATTTTCTTCTTAATTGAAAATCACATGGTAACGACAGCCAAGTTCTGTGTAGCACAATCTCATCATCTCACAGGGGCAATCAATGACTTCAAAGCTGTCTGGCACTAATAGAAGTTCACTCAAGTAGCTTTCAAGAGAACATTCTCTTTTTGTGAATTTTTCAGCATAATAGTTTGGAACAATTTGGAGAAAGTATGTGGCTGAAAGAAAAAAAAGGAACTTTTTACCTTAGTTTTATTAGTTTCTAACTAAGTTACCTTGGACAAGTCACTTAAACTCTCTAGGTCTCAATTATCTCATATGTATCAATTGGAGGTAATGATCCTGGATCTATCAATGAAAATAGAGATTCCCCAAATGGGAAGAGGATAAAGAACTGGAATGAGTAGGGAGAGAGGGAAGGAAAATTTAGGGGACAAAAACATAATTAATATGTATTATGTACATATGAAGTTTTCATGATAAGTGTAATATTATATACTGCAAACATGTACCCCCCACCCAAAAAAAAATCTCTGACAGCAATAGGAGAACCCACTGACATAGAAAGAATGCAAAGTATAGTGTAACAAGCAAACCTGGACATTTTCAGTCAAGAACCTGACTAACACTCTCCAATTGTATTTGTTATTTTACTTATATTTTACATGAAGTAGACTGAGAATTTTTGTAAGAATTAGCTTCAAAATCTATGAAGTTTTCTATCAACATTTTAGTTTTCTCACTTAAAGTGTGATTCTTTATTTCTTTATTTTACATTATTTTTTCCTAATTTTACCAGTTATATTTACTCCTGAGGAAAATTTTAAATAAATATTAGTTTAGTGGGAAAAAATCACCCATAATGAATTCGACAGATTGCATTTTAATTTATCAATTCTATTGCCTTTCTCTACAAACATATGTATAACTAAATGCATACTGTTTTATATAAAATTGAATTCATTCTTTGGGATTTTGATTTTTTGCACATGTCCAAAGGATTTTCAATTTGTTGATCTATGAAGATAAAATCCTCAACTAAAAACCAATTTTAAATTGAAAAACATTAACATGCAGTTATTGAACAAAGATTGACACTTCTTTCAATTTTAGGGTATTGTTAAAATTATATAACTGCTAATAAATGTAAATTATTGCCTTTTTGTTTTTATTTTGCTTAAAGCATTTCTTTATAATTAGTTCTTTTTTAATTAATTATATTTATTGGTACAATTTAGATATAAATAACCATCACATTCATCATAGGGAATTGTACCTCAAATAGATATATCTTTATTATTGTTTTTTCCTATTCCCCTCCTCTTCCCCTTTTTATTTATAAAAAATTTCTTTATTTTTCTTTCTTTTCTCTGTTCTTCATTTCCCTTTGTCCTTTCTCCTTCTCTAGTTCCTCTTCCCATATGAATATTTTCTCCCTATTTCACAATATCCATTATATATTTTGGTCCTTATTTACATTTTTGGCTTCTCACACCACAGAAATAATGCAATATTTACCCATTGGTGTCTAATTAATTTCACTTAAGAGTATGGTTTCTAGGTGCATCCATTTATCTATAAATGGCTCAAGTTTACCATTCTTTATGACTAAATAGTACACCATTGTATTTTTAAAAAACACATCTGCTTTATCCATTCATTGCTTGATGGACATCTGGGCTGTTTCCGAGATTTAGTTATTATAAGCAGTGCCACTATAGGCATATTTTGTTGTGGTATAATGCTTTTAATTCTTTTAGAAAGATACCTAGAAGGGGAATAACTAGATCAAATGGAACATCTAGTTTTAGTTTGTTGAGGAGACTTCATACTGATTTATGCAGTGACTACACATTCTACATTTCCACCAACAATGGAGAAAGGTTCTGTTTGCCCTACAGCCCCAAGAACATTTGTTATTTGTTGATTTCTTGATAACAGAGATTGTTTCTGGAATGAGATGAAATCTCAGCATTGTTTTAACTTAAATCTCTTGAATGATGTTGAACATTTTCTCATATATTTCTTCATCTGAGAAGTGGCTATTCATTTCTGATGCCTATTTTTGGATTGTGTCTTTAAATTTGGGATATCTGATTATTTTAATTCTTTATATGTTCTAGATGTCAGCTTTTGTCTGAGAAACACTGGCAAAATTTTTCCCCAGTCTGTGCATTGTCACCTTATACTGTTGCTGATTTCCTTTGCTGTGCAAAAGATTTTCAACAGAGTGAGATCCCAATCATTGAGTCCTTATAATATTTCCTGAGTGCTCTGTGTTTTGTTCATGAAGTCTTTGCCTACACCTATGTCTTCAAGGATTTACATATATTCTCTTCCAGCAGATTTAGTGTTTCTGTTTTAATATTTAGATCTTTGATTCAATTTAAATTTAGTGTAGTGTAATGTGAGACACGTGTCTAGCTTTAGTCTTTCACATGTGCAAAGTCAGTTTTTCCAGCACCATTTGTTAAAGAGCCTCTTTTTCTTCCAGTGAAGATGTTTGACCTCTTTCTTAAAGATAATGTAGCTAATTATGTTTATATTTGCTTCTGCATCTTCTAAAATATTCCATTGATCCTCAGGTCTGTTTTTTTTTTCAAATACCATGCTGCTTTTATCACAGTAGCTTTGTAGTATAACTTCAAGTCAGGAATTATGATGTCTCCTGCCTTGCCTTTGTTGTCCAGAATTGCCTTTAGTATTCTAGTTCTCTTCTTATTCCAGTCTATGAATTTCTTTTTAAGTTTAATATGTTTTTTGTATGCAGCATATTATTGGATTTTACTTCATGATCCATTATGCCAGTCTGTTTCTTTCAACTTATGAACTGAAACCATTTACATTGATAGTTAAAAATTATATGTATTGGCTTATCTTTGTCATATAATTTCACATTGATAGCTCCCTGTGTTTTCTCTCTACTTAGTTGCTTGACTCACCTGGTGAATTCATTCTATTGATGCTTTTGGAATTATTCTTATCTCTTTATAAATATCCTTTAGAAAATTTTGGAGAGTTGGTTTGATGGCCATGAATTTCTTCTGTTGTTCTTTGACATGGAAGTAACTTTGTCTTGGTTACTTTTTTCTCATTGTTGAGACAAAATACCTGACACCCAAAGTGAAGGAAGGAGAGGTTTATTTCTTACAGTTTTGGGGGTTTCAGTCCATACTCAGCTGGTTCCAAGGCAGGGTGGCATGGCTGAGGGGCAACAGTTCATGGTGGCTGAAAGTGGCAAGCATGAACCACACAAAAGAGAGAAAAACATGTCTCTTTTCTGACCTTACATTGTATGTTGGCTCCACCCCGAGTGGGTTCAGAACTCACGCCGCCAATCCCAGCACTAGATTCAGGCACTTCCATGACTAGATGAGGCTTGAGGAGGCCATCTATATACAAATCATAACATTCCACCTCTGGCCCCCCAAGGACTCATGTATATCCCTTTTACAAAAGACATTTAGTCCATCTCCTTGAGTTGCCAAAGTCCTAACAGTTTCAGATTTGCTGAGAAGTCCAAGTCCCAAGTCTCCTTGGAAATCTAAGACAAACTCTTAGCTGCAAGCCCCTGTACAAATGTAAACAAAGTTAAACACTTTCAACATGCAGTGGCACAAGACAGACATTACCACTCCAAAAGTTACAAATGGGAATAGAAAGCATTGGAACCAAAGTAAGTCTAAAATCCAGCAGGACAAATGTTAAGTCCTATAGCTGTATGTCCAGCATCTGAAGAAATCTGTGGCAAATTGTGAGCTCCAAAGGGCTTGTGTGACTCCACCCCCATGGCGCGTTTAGGGGTGTTAGTCTCCACAGCTTTTCTCTTAGACCTACTCTGCTCAATCTTTGCAGCTTTCCTTAGACGATCCATGCTCCTGGCTTTTTAAAACCTGTAGGGTCTCCACTTTGGCTTCACATTCATAGCTTAATTTACTGTCCTCTCAGGGACCCTCTGAAATTGGGGTGGAAGCCTTTTTAACCTCAGAATGCATGCATTCTCCATGTGCCTAAAACAAGTGCCATGCAGATGCTGCCAATGTCTGCTGCCAGTTGAAGCAGTAGCTGGGCTTTTCTCTTTCTTGGCCATAGAGGCTGAGTACTTGGATTGCTGGGCACTCTGAACCTGATTGTGAGGCATAGATTCTCTATGTCGCCACCATTCTGGAACCTTGTGTGGTCTCTGCCACCATTCTGGAATGTGGTGCTCTGCAGCTTTCTCCCCCAGGTAAGGTCTTTTACTTTTGTAGCTTTTAGGCTGTAAAGTGTGGAGACCCACTGCCTCTTCCTGTGATGCCCACAGGCCATCTTTTGTTTTCTGTTCCCTTTCAACAATCGAGGTTTCAGCTCTATCTTTACAGTCCACAGCTTTCCAACCAAACTTACAATGTTTTAAATCACCATGCTGGGCTCTCTGCTCTTGATTTTCAGCATAAATCTGGCTAAAAGCTGCCAACAATAGCCATGCCACTCCCTCAATATTCCACTGCCTTGAAATTTCTTTTGCCAGGTTAATCAGGCCACCACCCTTAATCTCAGTCTTAGGTAAAGTCTCTGGACATGAGCAAAATGCAGAAAAACTTTCTGCCAAGCCAAAGCACACATCATGTGGATTCCAACAACCAATGCTGTCCTTCTCTCCAGCAGAAACCTCCCAAGCCTGGTCTTTACTGGTAGGGTTTGTATCAGCCTTCTGTCCCCTGAGCTCTGACCAGAATCTCCCCTACAGAACAGCCTAAGCTATTCCAGTTCAATGCATACAGGTGACATCTCTGAACCTTTCCAAACTCTTCTCACAAGCCATTTCCAAACACTCTTGAACCACATGGTCAGGTACAGTCACAACAACGACCCCACTCCTCTGGTACCAAATTCTGTCTTGGTTCCTTTTTTCTTGCTGTTGAGACAAAATACCTGATGCCCAAAGTGAAGTAGGGAGAGGTTTATTTCTTACAGCTTTTGGGGTTTCAGTCCATCTCAGCTGGTTCTGAGGCAGGGTAGCTTGGCTGAGGGGCAGCCAATCATGGTGAATGCAAGCGGCAAGTGCAAACCATGCAAAAGAGAGAAAAACATGTCTCCTTTCTGAACTTACATTGTATGTTGACTCCACCTCTGGGCAGGTGCAGAACTCACACCGCAAATCCCAACACTAAACAACAAATCAATCACAAACACTAGATTCAGCCACTTCCATGACTACATGAGGCTTGGGGGGGCCATCTACATACAAGCCATGACAAATTTATTTCTCCATTGAGTGTGAAAGGTAGTTTCATAGGGTACATTAATCAGGGTTAGAGGTTGTTTTATTTAAGGCCTTGAAATACCCCACTCCAATCTCTCTTTGACTTAAGAGTTTATGTTGAGAAGCCTGCTATGATTCTGATGGGATTTCCTTTATAGGTAATTTGTTTCTTTTCTCTAACAGCTTTCAATATTCTGTTTTGGTGCTGAACTTCTGGGATCTTGATTATTTATATGCCTTGGTGTAAAATTTATTTTGGTCATGACTAATTGGATTTCTGTGTTTCACTTATCTGTATGTCAAATTCTTTTTTCATGCTTGGAAAGTTTTGTGCAATTACTTCTGTGAACAAGTTTTTTATGTCATTTGTGCTATCCTCTGCTTTTTCACTGACTCCAGTCAATCTTATGCTATTCTTCTTTGCATCATCTTGCAGCTGTTGGATTAATTTTTCATGGCCTCTTGGTACTTTTAAGAAATCTTTCTATTTGTGATTGCTACCTGAAATTTCATCTCTTAGATCTTATAGTCTGTCCTCGCTTTGGTTCATTTGACTGCATATAGTTTCAATGAAATTTTGAATCTCCTGGATATCTGTTTGAATCTGTTTCTTGGATTCCATTTCTTTGCAGTGTTGGACATTCATGGTTTCCATCATTTTTCTAAGCTCCTTTAATGTTTTTGTGTTTCCTGAACATTCACTGGGAAATCCCTTCATTTTAATCATCATCTCTTTTTTTTTTTTTACCTGAGAGAGTATTTCTAATCTGATGTTTTCTATAGTCTTATTTATATTTTATTTTTAACTTCTTTAGGTGGGTGACCTTTGATTTCCTCTATCTTGTTGTCTCCTGGACTTGTTCTCTTTGACCTGGAGGTCTGGAGTTGCATTTTGTTTCTATATCTTGTCATTTTCTTTTTTTAATTCTAATTTTTTTTGGTGCCAGTGCTTATAAATTGCTTATGACAAGTGGCTTTATCTCTGGCAATAGAAAATGTCTATTCTTTGGAGATGTCTACTAGATTGAGCAGGTTCTTGGTCTTTGTGTCTGTCCCAAGATCCTATCTTCCCAATTTTCTATCTATTTGGCTCAGCAGTCAATCTTTTGGTACTGGATTATGGTGGTGATTAGGATCCCAGACAACCACAGGGTTGCCATATAACAGAGAACAACTGATTACAACAGGTATAACACCATGGATAAAGTAGTACAAAAGTTTATGAACAGGTAAAAATGAGACTGTGTATATATTTTCTAAAATTTCCTTCCATAAGATTTGACTAGTTCACACAAATATTTTCATTCAGTCCATAAACATAGCCTCATCACTTCCTCTTAGTCATGCATTGTTTATACACTAACGATAAAGCATTATAGGAAACAGACAATTTCACACACTCATGGAACTTCTCTCTCGTAATAAGGACAGAAAAGTTAAACAGCATCCAAATATGTACTTTAGGGAGCCCTGCACCAGAGCCAGGAGGACTTGAGAAATAAGTGCTCTGTACTCAGCCAAAGACCATGCCTGCTGAAGTACCAAGCAGAGCCAGGAGGGCCCAAGAATGGCATCCCCCACCTTAAATCCCTGGGTTCTACACAGCACAGGGCAATAGAGTTGCTGACCAACAGACTGGATCAAAGAAGAGACCAACTCCCAGGAGAGTTTCACTTCAGGACTGAAGTCATACCCTTTCACAGGCATCGAGTAAGAGACAGTTTTGGGATGCCAGCTTGGAGATGGTGAGAGCTAAATAAGCATTCACTGTGATAACCTGGATGCCCAGGCTCAAATCAGGAAGATCATGAGGCCTGAATTCTATTATGAGAGGCCAGGATCAGTGGGAGTAATCATCAGAAGGGACAGACCTGAAGAAGAAGATATATAGTCTGGTATAATTGTTGAACTGTGACCCTGCTGCCAACATCCAGCAGAAATCAATGCTCCGAATTACTGTAGGTAAATATAAAGGGCTATCTGAACGTCTTCACTGAAACCAGAGCCTCTTTGTCTCAGAAAAGGGTTGTTCATGAATGGCTCCTAGGGTTTGTCAATATTAGTTGACATTTGATGTCATTGTTGTCACTAAATTTACTATGTACCATAGACAAGGTAACATAGTAATAGCTTGCAATTGATTTTCACTGTATGTCAGTACCTTAATTGATTAAGGACTCATCAATAATACTATGCCTCATTGCCAAAGAATGTGGCACCAGGCTGAAGAATTTTCAAAATCAAGCATGGGGGAAAGAAAAAAAAAAAAGCAGAAACCCAAAAAAAATGAGGACATAAAATGCCATCAGAGACGCCCTCAAAATTGGTACAAGGGCCATTGGTGGGGAGAAAATCATGAGTTACACAGCATAGAGATCTTAAAGGGTAGCAGTGTACATAAAACGGTTGTGAAAGATGCTTGGCATATTTAAAGAGGATATAATTAATTGCATAATAACCATAATGAAACATACTATCAGCAAATCTAGAGAAGACACAAATAAATAGCTAATGCAGCTAGAGATGCAAAACGTAAGTGCCCAACAAAAAAGAACGGGAGTCCATAAGAGAGTTGCAAACAGAAACCCAGAACATTAATAAAAGTATACCATTGAAAGTATGGGTAGAAGAAGCAGCAGCCATTGTGAATGAAGTGTCAGACCTAAAAGACAGGGCTGTGATAAAAAAATATCAATAAATGAGAAATACCTGAAAAGCAACAAGGGAAACATGAAAAATGGTTCTAAAAGCTCCTAGATGTCTGAAAGTGGATCAATATATAAAACTGGAGTTAGCAAAAACATCAAGGATAACACAAAAGGCATGAACAATCTGTTTAGATAAGCAAGAGTAAAAAGTCTTTCAGACATAAAAAAAGAATTCAAAACACAGATAAGTGAAGCACATAGAACCCTGAATTATCATGATCAGAAAAAAAATTCATGCCACATAATAATTAAAATAGCAGAATTATAACACAAAAACTGAAGATTAGAGGAAAAAAACAACAAATCATCTGTAAAGAAAAACCTATCAGAATAACAACAGATTTCTCAACGCAAACCTTAAAGGCAAGGGGAACATGGAATGAAGTGTTTCAAACTCTTAAAGAAAACAACTTTCAACTCAGACTGTTGTATCTTGCAAAATTATTTTTCAAAATTGATAGAGAAATAAAATATTTCCATGATAAAGAAAGCCCACAGATATTCATGACTTGAAAACATAACACTTCAAAAAATTCTGAAGGATATTCTAGAAGGATACAGTGAAGCCAACAAGAGCAAAAGGTTCAATAAAATGAGTACATCAAGTAGAGCTAGCAAGTAACTAGAAGGGAAGAAAGAAAAACAGCAATAGGAAAATAATGCAGTGACAGGAATAAGTCAATATCTATCACATATAACTATCAATGTAAATAGATTCAACTTGCCAATCAAAAGATATCGATTATCAGAATAAATCAAGAAGCAAAATCTAATGGTATGCTGTATATAAGAAGCACATGTAACACAAAAATTTCATATACTAAAAATCAAAAGGAGGAAAACAATATTCCATGCAATAGAAACCCAAACACAAGCAGGAATAGCTGTCCCATTTTCTGACTAAGTAGATGTCAAGCCAATGCTTAGCAAGAGTTATAAAAAAGACATTGTATATTCACTAACTGAACTATTCAACAAGAAGAGATGACAATTATGAACATCATAAAATAAATTCTAGTAGACATAAAGATCAAATAAACATCAATAAAATTGTAGTGGGGGGATCTCAATAGCCCAGTATTACATAGACTGATCAACTAAGAAAAAAACCAACAACCAAAAATCAAAGTTACACAAAACCTCTAACCAAATGGACTTTTTAATAAATTTATACAGTGTTACACATTTTTTTTTAGCCCAACATTGTACTTTCTCCAAAAGAGACCATATACTAATGAATAAAACATGCCTAAGCAAATGATAAAAAAACTAAAAATTTACCATGAATATCATCAGGTCACAGTGCAATGACACTAGATATCAGTAGAAAAGAAACCATAGAAACTATGGAAATTAAACAAAATACTTTTGAATAATCAATAGGCAATAAATGTAATTAAGGAAGAAATAAGATCACTAGAATTAAACAACGCCAGCACAATTACCAGAACTTATGGAACACAATGAAAGCAATCATATGAGGAAAGTTTCTAGCATTGAATGCACACATCAAAAGGAATACATACAGAACAAGCACAAATAAATAACCTAATGATGCATTTCAAGGCCTTAGAAAAACAAGAACAATCTAAATCCAGAGCTTATACCTGGAAAAAATTATAAAGATCAGAAAGAATAGTAAAGAAATAGAGACTAAAAAGCAATACAAGGAATCAGTGAATCAAAGAGTTTGTTTTTTGAAATGAAATAAAATAGACAAATCTTTACTCAATCTTACCAAAAAAAAACAAACATGGAGAGACACCAATTAATGCAATTAGAAATGAAAAAGTTGAAATCACAATGGACACTGCCAAAATATAGAAGATTATTAGCAACTGCTTCACAAACATATATGTCAAGCAATTGAAGAACTCAAATGAAATGGGAGGAATTCCTAGAGATATACAAATTGCCAAAGTTGAACCAAGGAGACTTAAAAATCTTGAACAATCTAAAAACAGACAATAAGATTCAATCAGTAATAATAATGATAAATTACCAACTAAGAAAAGCCCAAAACCTGAAGAATTCATTGCCAAATTCTACAAGAACTTTAGGAAAGACCTAATACCAAATTAAGAGAAAAGGTGTACTTCCAAAATCATTTTTGGAATCTAACATTATCCTGATCCCAGAAGTGGGCAAAAATCCAACCAAAAAAGAGAACAATAGGCCATTTTTTCTAATGAATATAAATGCAAAAATGCTTAACAATATACCTGCAAACAGAATGTAATAAATCATCAAAAATATTGTACACCCTGACAAAGTAGACTTCATCCCAGGGAGGCAAGGATGGTTCAACAAATGCAAATCAGTAAATGTAATTCACCATATACACAAAAGCAAACACAAGAGTTACATAATTATCTCCATAGATGCAGGAAAAGTCTTTGACAAAATCCAACACCCATCCATGAAAAAATCCTAAAGAAAATAGATATAGAAGTTTTTTTTTAATCTCAACATGATATAAGCCCTTTATGATCAACTTACCTCCAGCATCACATTAAATGGGGAAAGACTAAAAGACTACAGGAAAAAGACAAAGATGTCCATTATCATCTTTCCTGTTCAACATAGTCCTTGGAACATTAGCCAGAGAAATCAGCAAGAGAAAACAGTAAGTGTAACACATATAGGAAAAGGCAAAATCAAAGTATCATTACTTGGAGATGTCATGACCCTTTGCTTACAGAGATTCAGAAAACTTACAAAGACTCCTAGAACTGATAAATAAATCCAGCAGTATAGCAGGATACAAAATAAATATAAAATATCGATAACATCCTTATGTATTAATAATGAACTCACTGAAAAACAAATAGGAAAACAATACCATTCATAATAGCATAAAAAAAACCTTAAATACTTAGGCATTTATCTAAGCAATGAACCGAAAGACCTTTATAACAAAAATTACATCAGACTGAAAAAGAAAATAGAGTTCATCAAAAAATGGAAAATATACTCTGTTCCTGGATATTTAGAAACATCATAGTCAAAATGAGTATGCTTCTAAAACTGATAAATAGTTTTAATGCAATCTCAGTTAAAACACTAATATCATTTCTCACAGAGCTAGAGAAAGAATCATGAAAATTTATATGGAATCAGAAGAGAATCAGAATAGAAAAAGGAGCCCTGGGTAGCAAAATCAATGTAGGTGGCATCACAATCCCACACCAGAAGATATGCTACAAAGCTACAGTGATTAAAGCATCATGGCACTGGCACAGAACAGGCATGTGGATCAGTGAAACAGAATTGAAGCAGAACCAAGCCTGGCCACATGCAGCTATCTGATGCTTGACAAAGGAGCCAAAAACATATACTGGAGGAAACATTGCCTCTTTAATAAATGATGCTGCAAAAAATTGAATATCCATCTCTTGATATCCACAAGGGTATAGATTGA
>RJWT010024282.1:0-16525 GCA_004365215.1 Cuniculus paca | reverse complement strand
CCTCTGACATTGTTCCTGAGACCGTGGTCCTTTTTCTCTCTCTCTAAAATGTCCTTTAGTAATCTTTGTAGGGTTGGTTTGGTGGTCATGAATTCCTTGAGTTGTTCTTTGTCATGGAAGTATCTTGTTTCTCCATTAATTTTGAAAGAAAGTTTTGCAGGGTACATCAGTCTGGGTTGGAAGTTGTTTTCTTTCAGGATTTGAAATACTTCACTCCAGCCTCTTCTTGACTTGATGGTTTGTGTTGAGAAGTCTGCTGTGATTCTGATGGGTTTTCCTTTATAGGTGAGCTGCTTCTTTTCTCTAACAGCTTTTAATATTCTGTTCTTGAGTTGAATTTCTGGGATCTTGATATTATATGTCTGGGTGTAGATTTGTTTTGGTTATGGCTAGTTGGAATTCTATATGCCTCACTTATTTGCATGTCGTATTCTTTTTTTATGTCTGAGAAGTTTTCATAAATTGTATCTGTAAATCAGATCCTGATGTCATTTGTCTTGACACCTGCTTCTTCACTCATATTTTTAATTCTTAAATTATGTATCTTTGAGTTGTCCACCAGCTGTTGAATTGTTACTTCCTGAGACCTTGTTATTTTTAAGAGATCTTTCTTTTACAATCATAAGCTGTAAACCTATCTTCAAGCTTTGAAAGGCTTCCTTTAGTTTCCCTCATGTCAACTTGCCAGCTTTCGAATGAATTTTTAATTTTCTGAATATCTGTTTGAATCTGTTTCATGCATTCTAAATCTCTCTTATGCTGGTCATTCATGGTTTCCCTCATTTTCCTATGCTCCTCTATTTTTTTATCTGTGTCTTCTTTAGAAATGCTTAGTATTTCTTTTTTTATGGTTTTCATTTCTTCTTTTACCTGGGATTGAATTTCTATTCTAATTTCTCTTATAGCTTCCTGAAGTTGTTTCTTCACTTCAGTTGACATCACTTCAGATATTTCAGGTGTGCAATTCTCGATCTCCATGTTTTCCTCTTGTGGAATTGCGCTGCTTGGGTTGGACACCAGAGATTGCCCTCTCTTTCTTCGTCTTGGAAAATTCCTGATTTCTTCCACCCCCAAGCAGTATGGTCCCAGGCACCCCAGCACTGGCCACAACTTCTCTGAAATTAGACTGTTTGTCTTTTCTGGCTAGTGCTGGCTACATATATCCAATGTTGGGCACCTGTGTCTCTGCACTGAGCTGGGCACCAAGCCACCCAGGGTTTTCACAGGAGCAGACCTGATCAGGCCTTGCGAATCTAAGCTGTTTAGGAACCTACTTGATATTGCCTGAAACATGCATGGGAGCATATCTCCGACCAATCAGCTTCCACAGGTCCACCCACAACCTGGCACTGACACCAGAAGTGGTTAGCAGTCTTGGCCCCTAGGCGTAACATGCCTGACTCCAAGATGGAGCCCAGCTGATCACTCTCTCATGTGGGGCGGGGGTTGGAATTCCAAGCACTCACCAGCAGCCAGCACAAATCTCTGCATCAGCCACTGTCCTTTACCCACACGCCTCTTCCCAGAGACCTCTGGGGTCGACTGCAGCTGTGACCACGATCTCAACTGCCACCATGTGTCTCCAGGCTAAGCAGCTCTTCTGGCGGGGTGAATCTGGCTCCAGGCTGAGGCGCTGCCAGCCACCACCTTCTTCTTCATTTAAATTCTTTTTATTCTCTTTGTGGGCATCAATTCATATTTTAGATTATTCCTGGGTTCAGGGGACCCACTTCCTTCCTTCTTGTCCTCTCCATGATGTTATATTCCTGCATCTGAACTGCTTCTCTCAGAGAGACTGTTTACTCTGCTGCTTACTGTTCTGCCATCTTAGCCTATTCCAGGCATTTGAGGATAACCTTAAGAACCATCAAAATATAAAATATTTCTATTATCTTCCAAATGTCTCTTTATTCCTCTTCTTAGTCAAAACAGCCTCACACACCCCCTCGCTCTGCCCCAACACAAACACACTGCCACCTGGCCTAGCTACCCAGTCTTCTGGTCTGCACTGTCACTGTGGATTAATCTTGCCACTTCTAGAATTTCATCAAATGGAGTCATATTTACATTCTCGCTATGCATGGCTTTGTTTGCTTAGAAAAATGTTTCTGATATTCATTCCCCTTGAGTGCTTTAGCAATTTGTTGCTTTTCATTGCCAAGTTATAATATCCCTCATATGGATACATCACTATTTAATCACCCACAGTACATTGGATTTTTTTTCCAGGTTGGGGACATTAACAGAAAAGCTACATGATTATTTTGTATAAATCTCTTTTTTAATATATTTTTCTCTTGAGCAAACAACTAGAAGTGGAAGTACTATATCATATGCTAAGTATATATTTAACTTTATGAGAAGCTGCTAGTTTTCCAAAGTCACTGTTCCATTTCAATATTCTCAAGAGCAGTGTGTGAGTGTTCCAGTTGTTGCATATTTTTGCTAAACCTTGATATTGTCACACCTTTTAGTTAGCCATTTGAGTGGGTGTGTGGTGATACATCATTGTAGTTTTAACTTGCATCATCCTAACTACTAATAATCACAAGCATTTTTCCTTAGATGTTTTAGCCACTTTTATACTTTTTATGTAAAGAGTCTGTTAAAACTTTTGACTATTACTAACTAATTGGCTGATGTTTTTTCCCCCTACACCAGTTGTAAAAGTTGTTTATATATTTTCAATACAAACCCTTTGTTAGACAGAGTTTTCTTCCAATGTTTTCTTCCAATTAAAATTATATGTTCATAGAAATCTTCCAGATCACAGTTTGTGTTTCTTTTACTTCATCATGTCTTTCCAAAATTAAATGTTTATTAATTGGACTAGTTAGTTTATTCACTGACCTGAAATACTGCATATGCTCAATATATAATATACCCCTCCCTTTGTTTTGGACTAAGGATTGAACCCAAAAAGCACTAAGATACAACCTAGTCCTTTTTAAATTTTTTTAGCTCCCTTACTTTGTTTTTTATTAGTACCCAAGTTTGCAGTACATAATGCATACACATTCCTTTTGTGGAGTTGTTACATCTACATAATACATTTTAATTCCCTTTTTCATTCACTTTTCTTCTTCTCTCTACCCCCTTCATCCATTTCTTGATCCCCTTTCCATTTAAGAGAGATCTATCTCCCTACTAGTTTTTTAAAAAATTCTTTACTCTTAAACAGAGTTGTGCTCAGGTCCCCAGGCTGCCCTTGATTTTGTAATCCTCTTGTCTTAACCTCATGACTAGCTGGGAATAGGAAGTATATTCTATCATGCCCAACTAAACCCATTTTTTACATCCTAATGAAAACACCTGTAAACTTTTCTGACAAATTCAATACTTGAACTAAAAATAACATAGGTGAAATAACTAAAAGTCTATTTCATTAATATTGATACTGCAAGCATATTTCAAATAGGTTAATATATAAAATAAGACACTAGTAGACAAGTACTGAGCTTTTTCTGCTATTCAATGTCATGAAAAAAATTTACTGAAGCAGCTTGATTTCCCAGAGTCATGCAGTAGGTCTAGATGGGCACTGAAGGACTTACTTGATTAGGCGTCAGTCAGAGGCTCTTCGCTGAGGCAACACTACTCCTTCCATTCTGCTCCCACATTCCAGGAGACCTGGGACCTGTTGACACTTGTTACTCTTAAATGAAGGAAATATAGAAATCACCTTGAGGCAGGAGAACACTGTCTGGCCACCCAGTGAGGTCTCCTGCTCTGCAGAGCCTATGGGAAGAGTGCAACATCCTGACTCTGCCACCTTCCTGCAGGACAACTTGAGGTAATTCCTTCTCCCAACTGGTAGGGATTCCCTGAAATAAGAAACTGAAACACCAGGAACACTGTTGCCTGGTTTGATGCTTCTGAAGATGAACCAGATTGGGACAGATCTTCAGAGCTTTTGGTCTCCCAGAGAGACAGGAATTTAGTATTTAAGTTTCAATACCAAGAGCCTGCTGGCCACCATTGGGACAGGTAGACAGGGTGGGCCAAAAAATCCAACCAGCCACATCCCTGTGAGCCCACCAGCCAGAGTTGGGACTGGTAACCAGTATAGGCTCGGTGAAGCAGCCAGTCAAACTCCTGTGCACCTTCTGCCATCAGGGGAGTCTCAGTGTAGGCACACATGTCTGCAGAAGCCCACCCCACACCCCACCACCTCCCTGGGAACCTAAGTTAGGAGAAACCCAGGTGCTGGGCCCATTCCCCTACACCATGGATGGGTTGCCAATGCCGGACACACCTGGGACCTCACAACTGGCTTATCCAGAGGAAGCCAGGAAAATGAAAAGACAAAGGAGCAAAAGGAAATCTCATGCCTCCAGTTCACACAAAACAAGTCTAGGATACATAGACATAGAATAAATTGGAATCCACACACCTGAAATTTCTGAAAGGATAGCAACTGAAGTAAAGAAACAACTTCATGAGGCTATAAAAGTAATCTGATCAGAAATAATATCTCAGGTAAAAGAAGAAATGACAAACATAATGAAAGAATTGTTGAGGATAGCTAATGAAGACACAGATTTAAAAAAAGGGAGCATAGGAAAATGTTGGAAACCTCAAATGAACAATGTAGAAAAGAATTACAACACATGAAAGAGATTCAAAGAGATACACAGGAAATTAAAAACTCCATTAAAAGCTGGAAAAAACACTTGAGAGAAAGCGAAGATAGATTTTCATACCTTGAAAACAGAATTACAGCTAGCAATTGTGAAAGGAAAGGTCTCTTAAAAATAACAAGGAACCAGGAAATAACAAGTCAATGACTGCAAGACGATGCAAAGAAAAGTAACTTAAGAGTGGTAGGTGTCAGTGAAAAAAACAGGAGTCAACACAAATGACATAAAGAGACTATTTACAAAAGTAGTAACAGAGAACTTCCCAAGCATGAGAAAAGGACCTGATCTGCAGATAAGTGAAGCATATAGAACTCCAATTACTTATAACCAAAATAAATCTATACCCAGACATATAATAATCAAGTTCCCAGAAATTCAGCACAAGAACAGACTATTAAAGACTATAGAGAAAAGAAACAGATCACCTATAAAGGAAAGCCCATCAGAATAACAGCAGACTTCTCAATACAGACCATCAAGTCAACAAGAATTTGGAGTGAAGTGTTTCAGTCCTGAAAGAAAACAACTTCCAAGCCAGATTGATGTACCCTGCAAAACTATCTTTCAAAATTAGTGGAAAAATAAGATACTTCCATGATAAAGAACAACTGAAGGAATTTATGACCCAAACGAAGCCTACAAAGAGTGCTGAAGGATATTTTAGAGAGAGATACAGATGACCACATTTCCAGGAATGGCAGTAAAAGGGGGATCACTGAGCAAGGCAGGCAATTGAATGGAAGGGAAAGTGGTGGGCCAACAGCAGGAGAATAAAATTGCAGAGATAAGCCAGTTCATGTTGGTGATAACCATCAATGTAGACAGCCTCAATTCACCAATAAAAAGAAACATGGGCAGAGTGGATTGGGAGACAAGATCCATCAATATGCTGTATACAAGAAACATATGTAACTCAAAAATAAATTCATGGACTGAAGGTCAGGGGAGAGAAGACAATGCTCCATGCAACAGGAACCCAGAAAAAAACAGGGGTAACTTACCCATCAATCACAGAATGGATAAGAAAGATATGGTATTTTTATACAATGGAAAACTACTCAGCTATAAACAGCAATGATCTGGAGGCTCTTGTAGGTAAATGGATGCAACTTGCGATCATGCTCATGTGTGAAATGGTTTGGACTCACATGGCTGAACATCATGTTGCCTCCCTTGTACAAAAACCTGAAGGAGTTAGTGAGATCCAAAATGCACAATAGATATTGTGAAAGTGAAAGGGGGGGATGTCAAAAAGGGAAGGTGGGAGCCATTGTTAATTTCCTATGATCTTGTTTTGAAGTCCTGTATCATTTTCATTGTTTTGCTTTGTTTGATTTTATTTTGCTTTGTTTGATTTTATTATGCCTGATGTATGGGTAGCTATTTTGAAGATTATATTATGGTGATTGTTGATTTCCTATTATCTTGTTTGGAAGTCCTGTATCACTTTCATTGTTTTGTTTTGATTGGTTTTATACTGTTTCATTTCGTTTCGTTTTATTCCCTTCAAAATAAAAAAAATACTGACACTATTTAGCGATATCTAACACCTAAATGATATGAAAGTTTTGACAAGACTTTACTGACTCTTTCTTTTTAAAAGATCAATTTAGAAGGGTAAAAAAATCTTACCTAATGTTTTCTCAGTAAAGTCTTGTCAAAAGGAAAATCAAGGAAACAGAGTGAGTTTCACTGATGCCCCTATGTCTTGGGAAACTCATGGTCTAAAGTATATCCCAGGGCTTTTGACTTGTGAGATGACATATAGTCCCTTATTGTTATTTTGC
The DNA here is from genome assembly GCA_004365215.1 of Cuniculus paca. Taxonomy (NCBI): domain Eukaryota; kingdom Metazoa; phylum Chordata; class Mammalia; order Rodentia; family Cuniculidae; genus Cuniculus; species Cuniculus paca. The sequence continues at coordinate 10,098 of RJWT010024282.1, read as the reverse complement.
ATCTTTCTGCTCATTAAGGTCAATACTTTTTTTCTAAGCACAGTTGAATTTATACTGATTTTGATAATATTGAACAATTTTCTACTTAAAGTTAGTGGAACAACACAGGAAGCAGGAAAACTTTAAAAATTGTTTTCCATTATGTAGAAATTTAAAGAAAATTAAATTAACTTTGTGAAATGAAACATTAAAATATCTAAAATTGCAGTCTCCTGAGAAGTCCTACATTTGCTTTAAAATATCACACTAGTCAATAATGCCACTGTAATTGTATTAGTTATATATTACATGAACAAAAAATAGCAAATCATTGCAAAGCTTAAAGACCAAAACTTTCTGGAAGTTGGCACATATCACTTATTTCCTCAGAAGAAAGTAACATCCTCAAGAGGATGATAACTTGAGGCTATTCAGTCTAATCAGTACCTATTTCTATTTACTACATTTCCAACCTGCTTTTATTTTTCCTAATGCATCTGACATGTTTCCTAATTTTTGTGATTAATGTCATCCTGAAAGAGATTTTGGTTATTATAATTGCTTAGAACTCTGCTATTTGATTTGCATTTTAGTGATACAGTTATGATAAGATATTTCACTTTCTCATACTATTTTAGAATTCCAAAAGCATGAAGAAAATGGAGTTCAAAAAAATACATCAGGGCAGTCATCTCATACTAAGATCTCAGGATTTACCTGATATTAAAATGTTTATATGCTGCTAAAAGCAATACTATTTTTGAAACAACAAAAAGAGGGAAAACTTATTTCTGCATCTTTCCAACTATGCACTTTGGACAATCCCAGAAAACAGACACCTTCTTTGATTGTAGAAGCCAGTGTTCATATCTTCAATTTTATATTTTCTCCTGCCATTCTGTCCTCAGAAACTCAGGGGAGAACACCTGCATTGAAATACCAATCTATTAAACTCACCTCTTCTCATGCATAAAATGAATACACACTCCTGGCTAATATGAGATTTCTTGAAAAAGCTATGCCAAAATGCTGATATAAGCAATAAACAGAATGCCTTTAGGACTAGATAATTCTTTGTTTTAAAGTTTTTCAAACTCTTACAAATAAGTTGTTAAACTGCTTGGAATATCAGTTTCCTTAGTGGTGAAATTGAGTTTCTAGGTGTGGAGAACATGCACATGAATTGTGGGCCCCAGGTAAGGTAGGGCTTTAGGAACTTATCAATTGCAGGTTATTAGTTCTGCTGAGAACTTCAACACCTGTGGTAAGCCAGGAAGTGAAATACTTTTGGTACCCATAAGAAGCACTTGCAGACCAGTCTATTCAGGCTATTCTTGAGATCACTTTGGCTAACCCAAAACACTTTTTACCACTAATACATTCTGCAAGTTCAATACCCTGAATGCTGCCCATGTGCCTGATGAGATGTTCTATATAACAATGGCTTTTGATTTAGTTTTCATGGGGTTTCATTCACTACAGTTTTCAAAGTGCATTAAAAGCATTATACTATGTGAATGTCTCTCAACAATCCCAGTAGTTAGGCAAAACAGATACTATTCCCATTTCCAAGATGATAAAATTGAGAATGGAAGTCGAGGTCCTGGCAGGATTTTAGGGTACATTTGATATGGGTAATGTGAAAAGAGTTTAATGAAGACACTACAATTTTGGTTACTGTGGTAGGGAATCACAAAAAGTACTGCAGCATCCCTCTACTTTCCTCGGATATCCACAGACAAGTGGTCCTCTCTGGAAGGGTTACCCAAATCCAGAGTGAGACAGCTGCCTGAGTAAACTGTGACCCCAGTTTAAAAATTCATCCAGTCCACACAGCTTCCACAGGGGTAAAACCAGGAGAGGAAATGTCTGACCTTTTTCTTTCTTTCCTTAATCTATTGTTGCTGCTTTCATAAACCAAACTCAACCGATGGCCATGGATCAAGGAAGCCCAATAATGCAATCCATAATAATCAGTCAACTACATTGCAGAATGGAATGAAGAAGAAAAAGGTATGGGAGAATCTGAAAGGCAAGTGAAAGTTATCCACCTTACTGTCTTAACAAACTCTGGTGCTTTTGACAAAGATAACACAAATTGGAACAAAGACTGACCCAAGGAGCTATGAGTTATAGACTAGTTCTTTTTCATTGTTAACCACACCATGCTATCTCTATTTTAATAAGTATTTCCCTCCTAGGTTTGCTCTTTTTACAAGAATATGATCTGTATTCTTTTCTACCTTGCATGATCCTGTCACTATGCTCATCTATTGCCTCTCAGTACTTCCAGTTTTTTAGTTCATTAATAGAACTTTCTCTTAAATCATTATATCATTTTGCTTGTCAGACATAGTGCAATAGGTATGAGCTTAATTTATTCTTTCACTTTTATTCGTGTATAACGAACTATATGATGAGAGCCTACTATGTGCCAAGTATAGAGACAAGTGAGAGGACCCATGGTCTCTGATTTCACAGTTCTCAAATCTTGTGTGAAATGAGATTTTTTAATCAAATGATCACACTAACGCCCATATAGTTACAAGCTCAGATAAGTGTTCTGAATAAAAGGAAGATGCATATGATTTTGACCTGAGATTGCAGGTCCTCCTTCCCATCACTTGAGACCCAAAAGGCAAAAAGGAGTTAAATCAAAGAAAGGGTACAGGATGGACGGCTTTAGAGATGGCGGTACAACACGTGCAGTCTCTGTGGTTATATGTAACAAGATATATCCAACAAAATAAAACCAATGTGGAAAGCATGCAGAGAAAAAGGAGGAAAAGGAAAGAGGTGGGCCCAAGGATTCCAGAATGAAGACTAAACAGTGCAGTGAAGGTCTGTGGAGGATTTTTTAAATTGTTTCCAAAAACCAATGAGAAGCATTTGAAAACTTCAAGACAAAGAATGATATTATTCAATTTTCACCTCAGTGAATATCACTAACATAGGAGAAGTTATCATTTAACAGAAGTCAGAGGAGATGAAAGAGATCAGTTAGAGATCTATTGAGGAAATTGAAGTATAGTATCTTATACAATGGAACACAATAGTGCATTTAACCATTCTTTATTTTTTGATTGCTTGCAATCATTTCCTACTTTAAACAATTCTACAGAGAATATATTTACCTGTGTCCGTTAATTTGTACATCTAAGTTTGAACTTCTCTAGAAGAAACACCCTTGTTGTCCCTGAGTAACTTTTTCTTCCTCATTCTAAGTCTAGATGGCTTGGGTGGAACTGGATTCACCTTAGCTCTCAGAGAGCACAAGTGCTTTACCAAGTAAATCAGTGCTTTCCAATACTTTGAGCTTTCTCAAGGACTATTGGGAAAAGAGAGACATCTTTGAAGAGGATGTTAATAAACACCAACTTGAAGTTGGATATGCCAGCAACTGCCATCCTAAATGCAGACCTGACTTAAGGATAGCTCCAACCATTAGAAAAGCAACACCAAGTTATGGTGATGGAACGATTTCCATTGTTTGAGTTCATGGACTTAGAAGTGCATGAGCGAAGAACATTTCAGGTCTAACAAATCCTTGCTTTTCTTTCAGCCAATTTGAATTTGGTTTATCTCAAATTTGCAATAAAAAAATGGTCTAATAAATAATAAATTAAAAATCAAGTGAGATTTGTTAGTATATTGTTATAAAACAAACTCACTGAATTCCCAATAATTTTTTAGTCTGCAAAAATATTAATTACATCCTTGGAGTGTAGGCATTTGAATGGAGAGAAAATATACTTAGAGACAGAGAATTGTTACAATGCAAGGCTAACTATGAGGTGAGACTTTTAAATGATACTATAATAGGAATCTGTCTTGCTCCTTACTAAGCATGTCTACCAACAGTAATTATTCAGATGGGAATAAGTGTAACTATTATCTAAGTTTAAAGTACTTATATATTTTTACAGAGAAATCTGGATACATTGAAGCAGTAATGCAGGCGTGCCCTGTGTCGTCCACATTGAGTGATATTGCAGGTGGCATAATTAGAAACTTTTCTTTGTGCCTCTCGAGGCCAAACATAAATCAAACAAGTGAGCATAACAGATAGCAACTATAGAGTTGCATCTTGTATTTGTTTTAATGGTCTGAAAGCAATCTCTCAGGGGAAATTCCTGTCATTTCATTCCCCAAAATATAAGCTGTGACTTAATAGTAAAAGACATGTTGCTATTAATCCTCCTCAAAATGCTCCCCCTTACTTCAAACACATATAACCTGTCATTCCTGACATTTTTCTGAAGCAGTTCAGGGAGTCTTTTTGGGTGAATGTCTTTGGTTATGCTGTTGTGGCTGCCTCAACATCCTGAATGGAGGATGTTTACCTTACATGGTCATTTTAACTTTGGGGAAGAGCAAGAACTCACACGGTGCCAGATCCAGTGAACTGGGTGCATCAGGCTCACCTTAATATTTTTACAAGTCTGCCTATTTGCTGGATGGAACACAGCAGTAGCATTCACCACACCTTGGGAAGGCACAAAAGAGAACTTCTAGAACTGCTTTGGAAAGTGGCAGGAATAATGGGATAAGTGTGTTTGGAATAAAAGGAAGTGTTTTGAGGGGCATTAGTGTCAGGGTCCCTTATGTATGCATACACTGTATTTTTTTTTTATCAAGCCCTGTTGCTTTTCTTTTCCTGAGAAGTTAGTTTTATCTTCTGGACATCTGAACCATAGAAATGAGATGGCTTCTAGAAAAGTTTGCCACCAAAACTGACCCCAAACTATTATAAATGTTTTTTAATTCTTTCATGAATTTAACTTTTTTCTGAACTTCTGTTATTGTTCTTCTTTTGTCAAATGTTCAGTGTTTATATGAATTTTTTAGTTGTTGACCTATCTAAATCTATAATGCTGCACTTACAAAGCCATACTATCATGGTGCATTTTGTTTACACTACTAAATTATGGTAATTATTTGCATAAAAAATCTCTAAAAGTGATTTGAAGCATTTTAAAAGGTAAAGGATTTACTGATTTATTTGGTCAATTGTAGAAATGAGTGAATAGTTAAAAAAAGATAAAATTATAAGAATGGTTGATTAAAATATGGAATAGATTCTCAAGCTGAGTGTCCATTCATCCTTGGTTTTATTTTAAATTCCCATGAAGGAAATACGGTAGTAATAACAAACTGGCTGGCTCCTAATAAAACTAGTGAAGTTCTGTAGGAAATGGGTATCTGACTGTTCTTAATGGATTGCTTACTTCCACCAAAATACCCACTGTCATGGTTTAAATATTACATGTCTCACAAAGACTCATGTATTGAGGGCTTGATCCCCGATGTAAATGTTTAAAGGAGGAGGCTAAGGAAAAGATTGGATTGCAGAGCACCAACACTTGAAGGGTTTCCTTGGAGAAAGTAGGTCATGGAGCAAGCCTTTAAAGGTTACATCTTTCTCTTCCCCTCTGCTTTTGGGCTGCTCTGAGGTTAGCAGCTTTCCTCTGCCATGCCATTTCTGCCTTGGAGCCTGTCAAACATAGATGAAAACTTTGGAAACTGTGTGCCAAATAACCTTTTTCTCCTTTAAATTGTGTATGTCAAGTATTTTGCCCCAGTAATAAAAAACTGACTAATATACCCATGAAAACACAGTGCAGGATAAACATGCACAAAACTGAAGAGAAAGTCCGATAAATAGCCATTTTGACAAAATTACAAGAAATGGATGCCATTAATAACGTAGACTTCCTTCTTGATCAAACCTTAGTCCTTCAGAGCCCTCTTCCCAACTGGGTTTTAATCTACGCCTTCTCTGTCCAGGGCCTGGGACACTTAGGTTTAGCAAGAATGCTCCACCCTTGCTATCTGATCAAGTTCCTCATCTTCCACCCTTGATATCAAACTCAATCTAGTTTAAGCAAGAAATTCAAGCATTTAGCAAGGATCTTCCTACACTTGATGTCTCTTCTTAGTAAGTTTCTATTCACTATCCCCCCTCACGCTTCTACTCAGTTAGAAAGCTCCAGCTATTTTAACTGTATTTCCAGTTAAACTCAGTTTTATATTGAAGTCTCTCTCCCTTGTGGCAATCAGCTGAGTAATATCAGTCTTGACATCTTTAACAGGTGTCAAGTACAAGATTTTTATTATATTAATAAATAATGAATTGGTCCAATTAAACACACACATAAAACTCAAGTTGTAGCATATAGCACATTGAACCTTTGCTTCATAATATGGACTACCTAAAAGTAAGAAGAGGCTTCATACTATTAAAGACAAAACTGCTCATGACACATTTTAAACAACAGTAAGACAGATTTATTCAGGTAGGCTATCACAATAGCTAGGAAGCCTATTATATTGGGACTATGCAGTATAGAAAGAGCTCAAACTCAACTCTGAACACAATAAAAAGGGAGAATTTATAGCCAAGTAGTGGAGCCTAGAGAGTCAGTGGGGAAATTACTTAGAAGGGACTCTGAATTGGTTTAATGGGGTTTTTATAATAAGCAGGCCTGAATGATCTGACATTAAGTGGCATATGATGGAGGATGAGAAACCAGATTAGATCTGGGGGGTTGGGATGTTGGCTAAACTCACTACACAGAATTCTTGCTAAAACTGAGTATTGCAGAGATGCACATGAAAGTACTGATGTCAGGGCCTAGTTGAGAAGAGATGTCAGAAAAGCCTGACTGGAATTTGATCAAAGACAGAATTTTTGTCATTACTTTCCAAGTATATATTGTCTGACTCAGAACTTTTAGTATTTATTACATAGAAAGAAGATAAATTATGTTCTATCCTCTTTAAATGATATATAGTGAAGCAAGTAGAGACTACACCTTCTTTCCCTCATCTTTCTACTTGCTAGTTTTCTTAGAAGAAATGTAAAAATCCTGGTAAACCACTAGGAAGGTAGGAGGAGCAAACTGATGGCATAGGACATTCTGAGCAGAGTGGGAAGGAAGTGAGAGCAGAAATCTGGTACAATGTACATTATTCTGAGAACTTCAGATGCAGGAAACTGATGAGATGGAAAATTCTTTTCTCCTCTACTGTGTCAGTTTCTCTATCAGAGAATTGGGTAATGGATAAAAGAAGGAGATTAACAAGATAAAACTTCCTAAAAAAAAAGAATTTGACAGGAAACTATGCATATTAATAGCCTTCTCCCTGCAGATCTAAGAGTCGTCTCTAAAAGCATTGTTAAAAAGCAAGAAAAAGAAGGTAAGACAACCAAATGGCCCTGGGAGCGATAGGTGTTCTTTGACCAAGGATGACTAAGAATAACAAGTGTAAGTTATTAAAATAATTTTTGAAGGAGAAAAGTTAATCTCTCTTGGGTTCTGATGATAAGCAAAACTAAAACTCATTTATTTCAAAATCTGCTGTACAGATTCTAGGTAAATGTTTGGAATAAATGCAGAATAAAGATGTAGCCTCGTTGGAAGAAAAGTAAAAGGTTTGTTCTTTCTATGTAATAAAAAAGTTTTCTGGGAAAAATTTTAAATGTAATAAAACACTTGTAAATTAAAATACTGAAACACAAAAAAGTATGTGACTAAGAAGCCATGAAAATAAACAATAAAATGAACTAGATGTTGTATTTAAAATGGATTTAACACAATTCATACGATCCTGTCACTTTTGACATAAATACTAAAAGGTTTCAGAAATATAGTTTAATGATTATAAGAATTTGTATTTTATTTTAGAGAAAGTTATTCCTACCTCCTTCTAGGAAATCAAACTCACTTGTCATACAATGTCAGAAAAAAATTAAAAGAAATTTTAAGGAATTTTTTTTTAATTCTCATTGCAAAACCATTGGATTTTGGAGAGTTCGGTATATTAAATTCCCATGTGAACAAACGAAAGCCCAAACTATCAGTAAATTGACACTAAAAACTGCACAAACCAGAAACAGCCAACTAACCTTGACTTAGGAACTTTCCATTCTACAATCAAAATTGTTTCTTTGCACAAGTGGCCAAAATATATGTTGAAAAAGTGACTAAGCAGTACAGTATTTTTTCCCAACACACATCCAAAAAATAAGACCTTATTAATATAAAGTTATTAATGGATCAAAATGAAGTCCCTCATCACCTGACAATAGGTCGGAAGGTGGTGAAATAAGTTTGGAAGGACTTCAGCCTATCTAACAAAATTAAAAGTACGTCTACCACCGATCCAGCAACTCTATTTCCAGGAGCTGATCTTTAGAAATAACTGGATCATTTGAAGATATGTATATGGGCATAGCACTTGTAAAGGAAAGAAAAGAAAAGAAAAGAAAAGAAAAGAAAAGAAAAGAAAAGAAAGAAAGCAATTTAAATATGGATAAAGCTAAATAATTTTTTGTGTAATATTTTAAAATACTCTAAGATCATTGGAAAGTAGGGGTGTAAATTTATAGGTATTAATATAGAAAGATCTTCAAAGTGAGTGTTAAAAAAAGCAAGCCGAATTACAGCATACACTATTGTTTTATTTATAAACAAAATGAAAAATATTAGTAACATACAAATGCATAGAGAGAAGACAGGAAACATGCATAAAAAAAAGTACTAGTGTCCATGTCTAACTAGAATGTGACACAGAAGGATGCTACCTAACTCTAATGGCCATGATCATTCCATCTTATTGCGTTACCTTTTTTTTTTTATACTGGGAACAACTCAGGACCTCGTGCTTGCCAGGGAGGAACTTGTGTCGCTGAGCTATATCATTGGCCACATTACCTTCATTTAAAAATACAGATGATCAGATCATTACTATTCAATCTATAAAGTTCAATAATTACATTGTCAAGAGAGTGACAGTTTTTGTAATGCTCTAATATAAAATTTGGAGCCTAACAATAAATGTTCCAATGTACTATAAATAAAAACATCTAGCAAAAAAATGTTTCTTTGTCTTACTTCTACAAATACTGCATAAAATTTTTCCTCTTGTCCCTCACATCAGTCTGATGATATCTTGACTTATGACTCTCTAATATACAAATAGACCCTTTAAAATTTAAATTTACTTACATATTTTTCTTCTCTCAGATATCATGGAAAAACATACAAAAATAGAAGTTGCTCCATCACACTCTCGTAAGACAGTATATAATCCAAAAATTCATAAAGGAGGAACTGCTGCATTTCTCAACAAGGACATTTAAATTAAAAGTAATCACACCGGGCATGGTGGAACATGTCTGTAATCTGAACACTCAGGAGGCTGAGGCAGGAAGATCACCATGAGTTCCGGGACAGCCTGGGCGGCATAGTGAGTTCAAGACCAGGCTTGACTATGTAGTGAAACTCTGTCTCAAAAAACTAAAGAAGTACTTAATTAATTAACTGAAGGTGATTAAAATTGAAAGTTCAGATATTCACACACCAGCAACATTTCAAGTGATCAGTACTCACAAATGGTGAGTGGTTAGTGTATCAGATAATTCTGTTGTGGCAGAAAAGTCTATTGAACAGTGCTATTTTAAAAAAACATGTTTATGGTGATAAAATACCAAAGTCCCTTTGGAACTTTTCCCTCTTCACAGATGAGGGAAAAGTCTTTCAAATGTTCCACTATTAAGAAAATACCTGGACAGAGGTGAAAAAAGTATATGTAGGAGAATGTCCATTGAAGTATTACTTATAACACTGAGATAGTTCAAATAATGCTTTTCCTAATAATATTACAGGGTTGGTTGAATAAATAATGTATCTATCATGTAGACCACTAGACAAGCATTAATAATTTGATCTAGACATTTTAATTCAAATAGAACAATATGTACACTCCATTATAAATGCTAAAATGTGACACAATTGTGTATATACACATATAGAAAAGCTTGGGAGAATTCACTCTGAACATTATTTGTGTCTTGGATAATGCAATTTCTGTGTGTGCATGTGTGTTTTGATTATCATATTCTCTATTATTTTCTTTCAGAAAGACTTTTACTTCTGTAACAAGCTTAATACTGTAATACTAAGAAAGAAGGATTCCGAAAACTGTCACTTTACACATATTTGGTACCTGAATTTGTTGGTGAGTTATTTACAGCTAAATAGTTTTCCCACCTGGGAGGATCTTTTTAAAGTACACAATACATTTTAATGGCAATACTTTCAATAACATAGAAAT
>RJWT010024281.1:0-16525 GCA_004365215.1 Cuniculus paca | reverse complement strand
TTCATCTGAATCGGCCCTTACGCTGGTCGGAGCTGTGTCCCCTGAAAAGGCGTGTTCCAGCCCTTGGGACTGTGACCTAATCTGGAAATGGGATCTTTGTAGATGAAACCAGTTTAAAAAGATGTCACAGTGAAGCAGGGAGAGGGTGCCAGCCCCAGAGTCCTTGTAAGTGGAACAAGAGAGGGACACAGACCCAGGAACAAGGAGGAGGCTGCCATAAGCCAAGGAACACCAGGAGCCACCAGGGGCAGAAACAGCAGGAAGGCTTCTTCCCGGGGACTGCGGAGGGTGGACACCCTGCTCACATCATGACCTCTAAAATCGAATGACTTTCTGTTGCTTTATGCCACCCAGGTTGCCACCCAGCTCTTTCCCTGTAGCCTCAAGAAATTAACACAGCCTTCCAGTATGAGACATTACATTCTTACTGTACTAAACTTAACAGGGTTAGGAATACAAAGGAATTTTTCCATATGTCATCTATCCTATAGCCAAGAAAAAAATATATAATCCTATATCTAGATATGTTACCTAATGCTTAATATGCTCTGGATATATTACTTAATAATTAGTGCGTTAACTTTCCAAACTGTTACTGAAGATTGAGGCAAGAGGATCAGGAGTTCAAGCCCAACCTGGGCCACTTAGCAAGACCCCTGTCTTAAAAATTGGGAATGTAGCTTAGTGCAAAGACCCTTAAAGCCCCAGTACACACACACATACAAAAAAAAAAAAGAGGCAAAGAAAGGGAAGAGAAGCCAGGCCTAGTGGCGCACGCCTGTAACCCCAGCACTTGGGAGGCTGAGACAGGAGGATTGTTGTGAGCTCAAGACCAGCCTGGGCTACAAAGTGAACTCAAGGCCAGTCTGAACTGCATAGTGAGACCCTGTCTCAAAAACACAGGGGCCGGGGATCTAGCTCAGGGGCATAAGTGCCTGCCTGGCAAGTGCAAGGTCATGAGTTTGACCCCCAGTGCTGCAAAAAAAAAAAGAAAGAGAACTGGTTTCCATGAAGTACCACCTCATATAACCTTTTAAAGGTGGTATTTGATGTTATCTTGGTTTTTTGATGCACTCTTGTGAATGCTATCTCTCTCTCCCTAAGCCTCCCCCAGAATGTGAGCTTTGGGTAGACAGCAACATGTCTGTCTTGTCCCCAGTATTTGGCACATGGTAGATGGTCCACACGTACATCAACTCTTAACAACCACCCCGGAGTAACATTCACAGGAAACATTTCCCACCATCTGCAAAATCTTTAACCTCAGCCCTAGAACAGGAGCTTTTCACCAGGATAATTTTGCCTCCCAAGAGAGTTTTGTCTTTTTTTTTTTTTCAAATGAGAAGCATTTCTGTCTGTCCCTCCATGCACAGGGCACAAGCAGACTCTGTTAGGGTTACCACCAGACCTCCTGCATACCCCCAGCAGAGAATTCTCCCCTCAAATTCAACTAAGGTTGAAGAACCTCACTCTAGAAACACAGAGGTTTGGAATGGAAGAAACATCACATATTGAAGTATGAATTTCTCATTTTACTAATAGGTAAACTGAGGCACAGAAAGGAAACAAATTGTCCCAAGATAGGAAACAGGAGTGGCAGAGCTGAAGTGAGTACTGAGGCCTCCTTGCCCAGGCTAGAGACTGGCCAGAGTGCTACGGGGCTCCCTGGCTGGACATATGAGGGGTTCGAGGCTGCCTGGGGAGGAACAAGCAGACTAGGGCTGACTGTTCTCTGCTCTCCAAAACAAACAGGATTCTTCACTCACTGGTAAGGTCAGAGACTGACAGCGGGCAAAGACCACTGGCTGGGACCAGCTCTAACCCCTGCGTGTGGTACAAAGCCCCGTATGCAGCTTAAGAATGGCAAATCACCCCAAATGCCCCAGCTGTGCCCACCGGAGACTCCACACTGAGCTAGTGGCCAAGACTGCTAAAGAGATGCACCCTCTGCAGCTAAACGCCTTTGTGACCCAGGCAGGGTTCTCTGCTCTCCCTGGAGCCAGGCGCACAGAGTTCCAGCCAGAGAGAAGGAGGGGTATGGAACCTGCTAAGAATGGTACATGAGCCCCTGAACAAAGACAGGGGGCTGCAGCTGCCCAACACTCCCCCACAGCTTCTTGGAGGCCTTCAGCCCTGCCCAACGCCCTGTTGTCCCCCCTTGCTCCAGGAGAGGCACCCCTCTGGCTGGAGCAAGGTCTTGAGAACAGGCTCCCAGCAGACACCAGGGGTCCTGCACACTGACGGGTACCACAACTGCTACCCTCTCCACCTGGGGCCTTAAGAATGCTATGGACTTTTCCATTGGAAACCAATTTAAATAGGGTGGGTTGGGCTGAAAACATCTGTCACTCTCAGGTCTCATGGGGACCTGAGGATGCATGCAGACTTGGAATTTCTGAACCAACAATGTGAACATGAGCTGATGGCTTTTGGAAAGCACTTCCACGCATTCAGAGCCTTATCAAACCTTCACCACCATTTGGAGACAGATGCAGAGCGGGGATTTGTAGCTCCGTTTGACAGATGAGTATCAGGGCTTGGAGGACACAGTGACTTCCAAAGTCACACAGCTGATAAGCAGCAGACAGGAAACTCAAATTCAGACCTTGTGTTTCTCTCCACCTTATACATATTTGTGGAAATGCTGGGATGGTCAAAGTCTCCTCTTGCCTACTGTGATAGCTCCAAAACTCTAGGGTTCCAAAGAACACTGACTGGAGGCCCCTCCCATTGAGATAATTTTCTCCTCCGTTCTCTGTGTCCTTGGAGCCTGACTTGTACCTGTCCCCATCTCCTGATTGGACTTGGTCAATGGGGAGCCTCAGCAAGATCAGAGAGAGGGAGGAGAGTGGTTACCTGGGGGCTTCCTGGGTTTCTCAACTGCAGGTCCTCATCCTCTCAAGACAGATCCTCCCTCAGGTTCCAGTAATTGTCCCTTACCTTCATGCTTTCCCACTCATCAAAACACACAGTAGATCAAGGGACAATAAAAACTAAAGGAGACAATGAAAATGTGGGTGGAGGATGAAGAGAGACAGAATCAGGAATGGAGTCGTCACGATTTTTAAAAGGGTAACTGAGAAAGACTTTGCCACGCTGGTAACATTTGAGCCAAGACCTAGAACAAGTGAAGGACCACACCATGCAGACACCTTGAGAAGAATCTTCCAGACATAGGCAACAGCAAGCACCATGCCCTGACAGGACAGGGCGCCTCGTTTGCCAGAGTGACAGTGAGGGACAGGTGGTCCAGGGCCCAGGTGAATGGATGACCAGGAAAGAGACTGTCCTGAGGGATGCAGGTGGGCAGGAGCCAGAGACCACAGGGAGCAGATAAGGGTGGCCTGGCATCACGAGGCCCCCACTGGCACCAAAAGAACATAAAGGACCTGCTGCCTGGAGAAAGGGCCTGTGGCTCAACTCCGGGCTCTTCGGAAGCCATTGTCGGTGAGTCAAGTGTCTGAGCCCAGCACATGGTCCTCACACACAAGCACCAGAGAGCTGCCAGTCACTCTTGCACCCTCGCCGCCTTCCTGCTCCTCCCTGTGTCTGTCACTGCCTGTCATTACAGAGACACTGGCTCACTTGCTCACCACCTCCCTCACACACTAGTACTGAGAGGCAGAGACCTTTCACTGTCTCAGGCAAAATCATGTCCCTAAGATCCAGTAGAAGGTTTGGTGCCAAGTAAGTGCTCAATAAATGTGTGTTTAAAGATGAATAAGTGAGTAGATCAATGAATGCAGAAAACGCTACTGCTGATGATGCTAGCTTTTTTCTTTTCACTAAAAGATTATGCATTCCAGACCACATGATAGGAAATTCAAGAGTGACTTGCTTTCCCATGCAGAAAAAAGCATGTCTTTTAAGTAGCCTGGGTCTGCAAGTTAACTAAGTGTGTGGCACATAGTAGATACTTGATATACTTTGAATTGACTGAGTATGGTGGCACATGACAATAATTCCAGCTACTTGGGAGGCTGAGGCAAGAAAATCTCAAATTCAAGGCTAGCCTGGGCAACTTACTGAGATCAATCTCAAAATTTTAAAACACAATTTTTTTAAAAGACCTGGGGATGTAGCTCAGTGGTAGAGCACTTACCTAGCGTGCACAAGACCTGGGTTCCACTTCCAATAGCCACCAAAAAGAAGAAAAAAGAAAAAATATGTATTGACTTGGCCAAGAATGTAACTAGATGTGTTAAGAAAAGTCTCAGCCTAGGAACCCAAATTCTGCCCTACCCTAAACCACAGTTTCTAAATGGACTTTACGCTTTTGCTGCCCTCTCTCCCTATCTTCGGCATAGTCTCTTCCCTAGGAAGTCAGAGAGACCCACATTCTGTGAAAGAGAATTAAAATTTTCTCTGCAGAAATGAAAGGAGAAATTAATTGATAAGGTTCCTTTTTCCATTTTTTTCTTGCTTCAAAATAAACAGGGAAGGTCCCCAGGGCAGCAAAGGATAAAGTTTATGCCACAATAATGGTATGAAAAGAGAACAGAAATTTTCAGACACTCCCGGGAATCCTGGAGGTGCTGCGGGAGAGGCGGCTTAACTGGAACATGGACCGACCAGGCACAGCAAACCTAGATTCAGATCCCAGACAGCATCGAGAGAGCAGCGGGAGCCAAGACCAGCTGCAGTCCTGAGCACTTCGGAGCCAGCTGCTTGGGATCCCTAAGCGTCACCCAGCAAGGTGACACCCACTTAAAACCAGGGCTGGGTAGAGCTCCAAATCAACTGCTGTGGAGTAGCCTTCTTGTCTACCACCAGAGACCCATCCAAGCTCCACCTTCCTCACATCCAGGGGCAGAAGCCACAGGACCTGGACTTGCTTGGGACTGCAGAGCGAGTGGCCAGGCCCCAACCTGTTCCACGGAGCCCTTACCTGTGTGAGCCTCTGTCTCCTCTTCTGTAAAGGAAATGGCAATGCTCGACCACCACAAGCCACAGCTGGCAGATCAAGAGAAGCAGGACCTGGTTCCTTCCTGAACCGCTCCCGGGAACATCTGCAGGAGAATCACAGAGGCGGGTGGTAAGGAAGGTTAGAGCTGGCCTGGCACAAAACAGAGGGGGCTCGCCAGAGGGGTCTCTTCTTTTTATTTTGTTTATTGGCGATGGCCCTGGGAATGGAACCTAGAGCCTCAGACATGCTCGGTAAGCACTCTACCATCGAGCTACACGCCCGCCATTTTATACAATTTTATTTTGAGACAGAGCTGCACTAAGTTACCCAGGCTAGTCTCCAACTTGTGATCCTCCTGCCTCAGCATCCCAAGTAGGAGGGATTACAGGTGTGCACTGCCACACCAGCCAGAAGGTCTCTTCTTGAGGCAAAAATGGTAGTAGGATCAAGTTCAAGAGGCAATCATTTACTCACCCATCCACTTATTCCTTCTACAGATATTTATAGATCATTTTCTATGCTCCAGGCACCATGTTACCCTGGGAATACAGCTGTGAATAAGTGAGCTGAGCGCTGAATTAGGCAGATAAGTACTTAAAGATACTTGTCAAAAGTGCTGCAAGGAACAATTACTGAGATCACTATTGTCAGGAATTGTGAAAGATCTGAGATTCTTCCTATGCAGCAGCCACTGAGTTGGCCTGTCACAGTTTCGTGAATGCCGGCAAAAGACACAAGACCCCTGGGTCAGAGACAAAGGAGAGTTTATGATTCACGACAACACCAGGAGTCACAGCAACATTTTCTCGCACCAGCTTTCCAAGCTCCTTGCCCACAGGACAGTGAAAAGATGAGCAGTGAATTAGTAGCACTGTAGGAGAAAGATCTTGAGCTCAGGAAACTCAAATCTTTGTGTGAGTGGCAAAAAAAAAAAAAGTAACATGAATTTATCATCTTACTAGGAAGAATGAAATTCTTTCATTTGCAGGAAAATGAATGGGTCTGGGGACCATCATGGTGAGCAAAATAAACCGGACTCAGGAGGACAAGTACATGTTCTAATATGTGAAATTTAAAAGAGACAACATGAAAGTAGATAGGAGACCACTGTTAGACAAGAGGAGGGGAGTAAGAGAAATGGAGCGATGGATATGAGCAAAGTATGCACATTGAATCCCCCAAAAAGTGAAATTAGGGGGAAGGGCAGAGCAAGGGGGTAGGCAAGTAGAAATGATCAAAGTGTGTTACACATATGTACAAATCTGCCAAAATGAAATCAATTAATCTTTATAGTCAATAAAAAAAGTGGGGGAAAAAAGAGCTAATAAATAATTCAAAAAGAGAATTTACCATCTTAACCATTTCTAAGTGTTGAGGACATTCTCATTGCTGTATAAGATGTCACAGGCAGCTGAGTTAGTTAAAAATATTATAGGCAGGGCCAGGCCCTCGAAAAAGCCAACACAGAGGACCAAATGTCTTGTGACCTTGGAGGAGACAGATACCTCCCAGTGTAAGCCAGATCTCAAGACAAAAGGCAAAACATACAACCACACCCTAAGTAGAAACATCAGGCATTGACATTGTAAATAGGTATGGATCACCTTGACCATCCCAATCCCCCATAGGAAGAGTCACTGATCCTTAAGAATGCTCACTTGCTACATGACTCGCTTCCCTATTTGTCCCTGATGTGGTCCATTTTACCTGAACAATTAATGTTATTGGTTGACCATAGTTCTGTCCCACCTCATGCGCATTTGCCTTGCAAGTTCCCAGGTTTTCCCCATCTAGGACCCACCTCAGCTCGTGGTTTTACCCTACAAAAATCCCTAGAAAAGCCGGAGTCTTTGGCAATCCACTCAGGACCCCTTCTGTATCTCTCTCAGACAGAAGCTTTCTTTCTCTCAATAAATATATCCTACTCATAACCTCCGTTGTTCCTAAAATTCATTCATTGATTTTAGAGAACACGAACTCATGCAGAACATCTAGTAGGTTGGGAGTTTCATTCCCCTATACCAAAGAGACCCCCAGAACTTCCTTATAGAGAGCCCTTTCCCATCCTCATCGTGGTCTGGGAAGTTTATATTTGTAATTCCATGGAAAAGTTGTTGGAATTCTAAAGAGTTAATCCCAATCTACCATTCCAGTGCAATCCACAATGAGAATAAAAACACTAAGACATATTTATAATTATGGGGAGCCAAAGGGTTCTGAGTCCAGCCAAGATGAAGGTTCAAGGGAACAAAGGCCATGACCCAGGGCCTAACTCAGATTTTATTAATTGCTGAAGAAGGGTGTGGTTTGAGGAGGAGTGACTGTGATAATGGCAGGAATTACATGGGTACTGTGATCTGGGCTATGTAGGAGGCCTGAAAGCACCTCTGCAATATGCAGACAGAAGGATATGCAGAAAGGTCAATCTGCAGAACTCAGCTGAGGTAGCATTTAATGTTTACGGGGTGGTGCTTCAGTTCTGATGTGCAAATTTTTCTGCTCTGGGAAGTCATAGCCTCTTTTCTTGAGGCTGGAACCCAGTTAACAGCTCTGGAGCTATGGATCTTCATCCCACCCAGCTCAACCATGTTTTGGGAGTCAAGGGGTAGGGAAACAGCAAGTGCCGCCTTGCTTCAAAGATTACGCATCAGCACCTCAGCAAGCCAGTTTACATTGCTTAGAGCCAATTGAAGGGAAAAGGAAATAACCCAGCCAGCTCTGTACATATCAATACATAGAGATAGAGCCAGGTTTAGCCAAAATGGAGATAATTGCTCTTTGTTCAAGGAGAGCCATCCAGGTGGTCCTCTACATTTCTCATCTTGCATAACCATAAGCTTATACCCACTGACAAGTAACTCCCTGTTCCTCCTCCCCCATCACTGGGAACACCATTCTGCTTTCCCTCTCTATGAATTTGGCCCCTGTTCAGGTTGAGATCTAAAATGTCCCCCAAAAGACTCATGTATTCAGAGTTAGGACATGTAAGGCCCATTGTATTTCTGGGTGGATTCATCCACTGTTGACATTATAGCTGAACATACTGTTAAGAAGTGAGGCCTGATTGAAGATAGGTCACTGGGGGCATGCCCTGGAAGTGTACATTCCTGTCCCTGGCTCCTTCCTTCTCTCTGTCTCCTGAATGCCATACCCTGAGTCAGGTACTTCTACCACATAGTTTATGCCTTGAAAGTTTCTGCCATGGAGTAGGCCAACCATGGACCATGGACTGAACCCACTGAAACTGTGAGCCAAAAATAAACTTCTCTTTTAACTTGTGGTTGTCAGCTATTGTGTCCCAGTGATGAGAAAACAACTAAAGACAACTACTCTAGGTGTCATATAAGTACAATTTACAGTGCTTGACTTTTTGTGTCTTGTTTACTACAAGGGACCACTAGGATGCTTTCCTTGAAAGAAGACCATTTGTCTCCACTTTGGCTAAATCTCGCCCTAATTCCATGTATTGATATGCACAGAGCTGGCTAGGATACTGCTCTACCCCCTCAATTGGCTTTAAGCAATGCAAATGGTTCTCCCCAAGAGGCTGATGTGCAGCCTTTGAAGCAATGCAACAGGTCAATGACAGCCCACCTATAGCTCCCAGCTACTAAGCCTGAATGAGGCCAAGAGAGCCTACTGTCGGCTAGGACTGAGCCTCGAGAAAGACTCCATGATGTCCCAGGGCAGAAAGGCCAGATATCAAAGCTGAAGCAACCAACCAAAAACACAAGATACTTCCTTAAACTGTGTTATGCAGATTCCTCCAAACTTAGAGGCTGCCTGTTACCAGAGTCTGCACACCTCTCTCTGCATGCTGCAGAGGTACCATCGTGTCTCCTACCTAGCCCAGCTCGCTGCACTCATGTACTTCCCACCATTTTCACAGTCACTCAACCCCTAGCCACTCCCCACCTCACAAATTGATAAAACCTGGTTTGGCCCTGGGTCGTGGCCTTTGTTCCAGTTAGACATGGTTCCAACTGGACTTAGGATCCCCTCGGCTCCCCACAACTACAGATATGTCTTTGCGTATTTATTCATGCCGTGGCTTGCACTGGAAGTGGTAGGCTGGAATTTACTTACTAGAATTCCAGTAACTTCTCTGGCACTACAAATATAAACTCCTCCAAACCGTGATGAGGCCTCGGAGCCCGCTCTCTATAGTCTACTTCACTTAGCATGATGTCTTCAAGCTTCACCCATATGCACACGATGTCGGAATTTCCTTCCTTTTTAAAACTGAACAATACTCAGAAACTGATTGTTTATAATGGATAATAAATATAACAACTTCTTGCTCTGGGGATACATAGCTGTATCTTCCAAGGCCATTCACTATACAGGCGTCCTCAAAGAGCAAAACAGGTAGTAGCTTTGCTCGTGAGACACGCGGAAACATGAGACACCCATGGAGAATCATCTCCCAACAATCATCTATTAAAATGGGATTTATTCCTCCACCCATCCATGTGTTTGACACATGACACGAGCCAGCTACTGCACACAGTGCTACAAATAACAGTGGGTTTTGCCCTCGAACTGGTTACTGTGGCAAGGTGTCCTCTGCCACACCTACAGACAGGAGACTCCAGGACAGGGAGCTGGGATAACACTGACCTTGCAAGTCCACTCCTAGGAGTTTACCAGGCAAAATGAGTGCATGAGTATCTACAAAAAGACTTGTATAAGGGCGTTCACCAGCACTGTGAGAGCATGATGCAGGAAGATACCGAGTTTGAGCCCAACCTAGGCATTTAGCAACTTGGTGAGACTGTCTCAAAAAAAAAAAGTTTTAAAGGGCTCAGTGCAAAGACCCCAGATTAATCCCTAGTTGTATAAAGTAAAATGAAATAAAATAAAATTTGTTGCAGCTCTATCCATAGTAGCCCATAACTAGAAATAACCCAAAACCCATTAACAGGTGACTGGGCATGCAAAGCGTGGCCAGTTCCTCCAATGGAACATGACTTGGCAGAGAAGCGGTGGCCCACTGATACACGTGACCAACGAGTGGCCAGCATCAAACCTCATGCCAAGCAAAACAAGCCTGACCCAAAAGAGCACACGCTGTGGCCTTCCATTACATGGAATGCTAAGAAAAGGCAAGGCTGAATTATAGAGAAGTCGGAGCAGTGGCTGCCTGCTGGGTGGCCAGGCCAGGTGAGGGCACTTGATGGGAAGGAGCCGGAGGGGGCTCTTTGGGGTAATGGAAAAGCTCACTGTCTGGACAGGTGCCCGAGTTACACAGGTGCGTACATTTGTCAGAACTGACGGAACTGCTCACTTAAGATCTATGTATCAACTGTACCATTTTAAAATTACTTTTCAAGATTGCGGGCATTGGAATCCGGGAAACTGTCCTCTAGATTTTTCAACCATGGATTCTCCTTGCAGAAGCCAGTTTAAAAAGAACCAGGTTTAACAGGGCTTCTGGTTTCTGCATGTCCAGCTTGGTCCACAAGGAGTAGCAAGGCACCAGAGTGCAGAAATGGTTCTGAATGTATCAGTAAACGTGGGACCAGGCATTTGACCTGGAAGCATTTTTTGGAGTGGATTTTTTTCCCTCACAAATAAAATCTTACTTAAAGCAGATGAAAATGAGATCCTATAGGCATTTAACTCTCCACTGCCTGCTGAAAAGAGTCTCCTTGTTTAAGGGTGCCCTGAAGCCTCTGAGCTCCCCCTGGCTGGGTCACCCCTTCCTTCCATACAAAACTATTGAGGACTCCTGTGTTCCGGAGCCTTGAATGAACGCAGTTTGCAAGAGAGACAAAGCCCTACGGAGTTTGCAGTCTGGTGGGAGCAATTTTTTTAAATGTAAGTTTAAACTCTAATCATTTTCAGGGACTAGTGGGAGCTCTGAAGACAAGAAAATGGAGCATGAGACAGAGCAGCTGTGCGTGTCACTCAGGGGCTTAGGGGTGCTTTCCACAGCAGCATCTGGGTCTGGGGCAACTTTCTAAGGCGAGACGTTTTGAACTAAGACAGGGAGGGGAAGAGGGGGCTCTCCATACAGGGCTGGGGAAAGAGCATTCCCGGTGGCTGGTGTGGAGGGAGGGGGTGTGGCTGGTGTAAAAGGGATGGCCCACTTCTGCCAGCCATTTGCTGTCCCCAACCCTCTCATCATCTGAACACTGACAACAGGTCTGACAGTACAGTCTGTAGGAGTTGTCCCAGCTAGGACCATCCAGGGGCCTTTGACAAGACCATCACAAAGCACAGGCCACGCTCTTTCAAGGTTTTGGGACCCAAAAGACAAATGACCAACGGATGATGCCTTCCAGGGCCAAAGAAAACTGTGGCTCTGGCTAAAGAGGATGAGGGCTGAAGCTCCCAGGTTCTGACAGCGCTGCTGCTGCCAAATGAAGATGTTCTCCCTCCCTCCCGCTGACTGCAGGATAAAAACAAGGTGGCAAAGGCCCAGCACACTCCCCTCGGCTGGCTGTCGGCTGTCGGCAGCCCTGCGCTGGCTGCAGCCTTGGAAATAAATGGTCCCGTCAGCTGCTGAGGACGGTGAGCTCAGGATTTCAGATGAAAATGAAATAAGAGGGAACGGAGCCCAGAAGCAAGGCAAAGTAAGAGCAAGGGGACTCAAAAATCTTCCACTGCAGCAAGACAGATGCTCAGAGTGGTGCGACGAGGCGCTGACCTCGGATCTGGGGACACAGGGAATGAGCTCATGCCTGGGGCCAACGGGAGGCCTACACTCCCAGGACTCTCAGGCTGCCTGCTGGGCATGGTTGTGGCTGCAAAACTGCTGCTTCCTATGCTGCCCACCCCAGTCTGTCCTCCCTAGGCCGGGCACTCACGCATGCATAGGAGCCAACAGCCTCAACAACAGACCCACAGCGCTGCCTGCTTCTCCCAGGGACTGGGAGTTACAGTGCCAGGGACTGAGAGGGAACTGACAAGCAGGACCACCTTAATCCAGGGCGGGAAGGAAGTGTGACAGAACCCATCCTGCCATCCAGCCCAGGCCTTGGGCCATTCTGCTCTTTTGTCTTTGTAGCTTCCTGTTGCCCGGCCTTCCTGGCAATGTATTTACCTGTGTCTCAATTCCCACATCCTGAAGACAGGGGAAACCATCATACCCACCATGTGAGGTTATTATAGATTTAAAACATAAAAACCTTAGAATAGAATCAGCTACATAGTAGCTCTCAGTAAATTAGATTTTTTTATTTTCATTTTTGAAAGCCAAGCTCTCGGTATGTTGCCCAAACTAGCTTTGACCTCATGGGCTCAAGAGGTCTTCCTGCCTCAGCCTCCCAAGTAGCAGGAATGGGCCACTGTGCCCAGTTCAGATTATTTGTATTTTTATAAATGTATTATTTTATTTCCACATTAAAGACATCTCTATACCTCTAGGTAAGGCCACAGAATACCAGCCAAGTTCTGTCACCCATCTGAGTTCACAAATGCTGTTTCTAAAGACTGGATTCATAGCAACATCATCCTCCCAGCCCTCCCCCAACAAGCCTAGGCACACACATTTCCATCCCGTCCTCCTCTTGAGCTATGCTAAGCATCCGGTGCATAGCAGCTTGATGAGCTGTCCCTCCTTTTCAGAAATCAGAAAACACAGGTTAAAATCTCAGGTGTCAGGAAGGGGTCCCCAGGTAAAGCAGGTACGTAAGGGGAGCTGTGGCTGTCACTCGAGAGTGGTGGGGACTGTGACAAACTGGCGAGCCAAGCCACCTTTAAAGGAAGAAATGCTGTTTCAGTCAATTTTTGCCAGGCAGGAATGCAGGCTGATTGCCACATCTTCTAAGTTTTCCCAGGAAGCCAGAAATCCAGATTTTTTAATGTGAAAAACAGGATTTTTAAAATTTTGCCACATAAGTCATTATTTTTAAAATATGGAAATCTTAGCAAGATAATCTGTGTCTTAATCCATTTTCCATGGCTAATAACACAAGGTCACTGATTGGAGGTGTTTTAAAGAGATTTGTTTAGGCTCACAGTTCTGGTCCAAGGTTTGGAGCTGTGCTGGCAATGACCTCCTGATGGAAGAGTCCCGAGGCGACACAGGGCATCGCATGGCGAGACAGAGAGCTATGTGTGCTCAGACTGGCCTCAGCCCACTCAGCATCCTGAGCAGCTGGGATTACAGGCAAAAACTACTGTGCCGGGCCTCTCCCTCATTTTACAGGCACCAGCATTCAATCCTGGGGTCTTCACCCTCAAAACCTGATCCACTCATCATTGCCCAAAGGCTCCGCCTCCAAACACGGTAGCTGAAATAAATGTCTTCGTATCTCTCAAGGGGGATCAAATTTCAACCTGGATTTCCAGAGGGGATAAACCAGGTTCAAGCCATAGCAGTCTGTTCCCACCTCTCAGCTTAGGGGACAGACGCCCCTCCCATTACTGGGTACCAGGCAAGGGCCCTGCAGGAATGGGAGCCTCCTGGCTGTGCTGAAGCACCCAGGAGCTCTGTGCAGATCTTAATTAAGCACCAGGCAGAGGCCTTTGGTTATTAACAGCTCAGGAGGAGGGAGAAGAGCGCCCGAGGGCTGGAGCCGTGGCCCAGAGCTGCTGAAAAGCTGATCGTGCTCACGGGCTTTGAGCCCTGAGGGTTGTCAGCACCAATGATGGAGGACCAGAGGAGGGTGGAGTCAGAAGCAGGGAGAGCTCTGCCCTGCGAGCATGGCTCCAAATGCAACAGTGAGGCACTCTCTAGGAGGACGGTTAGGAAGGTGGGCGTGCGCCCCTCATGGATGGTGGTGTCTGGAGACTTCAGGGAGGAGGACAGACGGGCACTGGGCACTGTTCCCTGGACGCAGCTCTCCTTACCGGGAAGTCCTCTGTCTGCATAGACCGCCCTCAGCACTGGCATCTGCTTCAGGACAGCAGGTCAGCCCCTCCAGGGCCGGAAACTGGTCTTTCCTATCCTCATCTTTTCTCAGCGCTTGGCACAACGAAGGTCCTTAAAGGATGTCTGTTGAATGAGAGTAAGAAGCAAGACTTCAAAGAACAAGGTGTCTCAGCCCATCTCCAAAACTGAATTCCCCCCGGGACAGGGAAGCCACAGGCAGGCACAGATGCTCACTGCACACAGCAGCCATGGGGTACCATGACCCCTCTCCTGGGGTACCAGGGGAAGGACAGCGAGTGACATTCCACAACGGCCAGGTTGGAACACATGCACCACCCATCAGGGTTTCAGTGGGCCTCTCGGATCACCAGGAAACTAGAATTTGATGTCCCCCTCTCGGGACGGGCTTCCCCCTGGGCTGAGAGGCTCAGAGTGCAGGGGGCCCTTGTCCAGCCACATGATCCAGGTCTCCTGAATTCCCATCAGGGGCACTTTTCCAAGGGTGCCGAAAAATTCAGTGATGAAGATCAGTAACATCTTAATACAATATTTTTAAAAATCAAAATCAGTACCAAAAAATCCAGGATAAATAAAATGTCAAAATTTTTTAAAATTAAATCAAATCACATCCTTGCATGCTTCAGCCTCACCCACTGCCAGCCCGTCCCAGCCCAGACCAAGGGTCCCCTGGCAACGATGGATGGACTCCGGGTCAGGAAGGCGACTCCCAGAAGAGAGCTGGGGCAGGGCATCAGCGCACTGAGAGGGGAGAGAGCTCAAGGCACAGTAACTGTGGCACAAAGCAAGAAAATGCCCCCCTCCTCCTCCTTGTGGGGACCTGAGTCAGAGACCAGCCTGTTCTCTTCAACAAGCGGCACCCCAGGGAGACCCCCCACCAGGACAGCAACTCTGAACCAGGACAGCCCCACCTTTGCACCCCCTGCAGAGAATTCCCACCCCTAATCAAATCTAAGCCTTTTTGTCCCAAGGGGGTTCATTCAAACAATGTAGACAGCTGTGAATAACCCTTCCCACCACAGAGAAACACCCCAGGTTGGTCTGACTTGCTGACAGCAGGTTATGGATGGGGAGGAAAACACATTCATAACCGGCTGACAGTAACTCCCTTTTAAGGTCTGCCTGGGGCCGGTGACGCCCCTTCTCCGCCTGCCCCCATACCCACAGCAGCTTGTTTTTCCAGTGGTGAGCTTGGGCTTTGGGGTCAGCCAGTCTGAGGTCCATTCATTTCCAGCTTTGCTATCTACCATGTGGCCCTAGGCAATGTGGCAAGATGACAAGCCACCAACTGTGCTGTCCAGAAGCCTGGTGACAATTTCAACGACATGATGAGGGCAGGAGGAGGAACCATAGGGACAGGCAACCGGGTGCCAGGACCCAGTACCTCCAGGCGACTCAGGTAAAGGACGCTGACCAGATCTCCCAGTATCTTAAAAGAAAAAAAATTGATGTACATTTTCCAGATGTTAAATTTAAAATGAGACAAAGGAAACAAGTGTATGAGCCAGAGGCCACCACAGGCCCACGGTGTGCCTCTGATAGCCAGAGATCACCAGGGGCCACCTAGCACTCAGTAGGTGCTCAGCAAGCATGGGTAGCTCCTGTGTTTTCAGAAAGCTTCCCAAGCATCGTCAACACCCATTTCTATACAGCAGCTCGGGAAGAGACGCGTCCCCAGGAAGGGAATGAAGATATGAAGAGAAGAGCTGGAAATCTGCAAGGCTCTGAGAGGAGGAGGAACTGCAGAGGGAATTCCTTAAAAGGATTTAGAAGGATTTTATTGGATGGCGTTTAGCACAGTCAGGGATAAGATCAGGCAGCAATGAAACTCGAGTGCAGCGTGGCATGTGGATGCATGCGGGGGCAGGAAGGAGGCAGTGTCCTTCCCAATGGTCTCCACAGGGTGTAGGTCTCCTGTCTGTGGGTCACTCCAACATCGATTCAGGTGCATGGTGTTCTGCTAGGCCCAGTCCTTGGGGACAGCTCCTCTCTACAGCCAGCCATAAGGTCTTGGATCCGACCCAGCAGGCAACTGCTTGAGTCCTTCAGTGAATCTGTTTGATTATGTGGTTCTGCAGTCAGACCCAATGGGGTAGGAGCTCAAGTCTCCAACAGCATTGACTCTCCAAGTGTGATCTCCAGATCCACAGCATCAGCAGCACCAAAGAACCTGCCAGACAGGATCCACTCCAGACCCACCAGGTCAGGACCCAGTCACCGCCTGCATTTCAGAGGACTCACATGCACAAGCTTTCCAGAACCTCTGCTCACATCCTAGTCTTGTGAGCTTCCGCAAGGACAGTAACCTGACAGTACGAGATGATCAAATCTATCCCATAGGGTTATCCTGCGTTCCTCCATCGATGGAAGGGGTTTCTCTGGGTGTGCCTAGCACTGTGGAAGGTGCTGGCCAGGGGCAGGCAGCACGGTCCTTGCCCTGACTTGGACCTTGATGACCAGCAGGGAGACATAAGGAGCAAGTAAGACAGAAGTGCCGGTCGTGGGTCCTGGGACGGAAGAGAAGGCAGGGTCTGATACAGGGAAGAGAAACAGTGAGCCAGGGCCAGGATGCCAAAGCCCACGCAGCGCACAGGGACCCCAGCCAGCGCTCCTCACTGCCTCTGCTGTTTGTCCAACACACTTCTCTCTTCTGCTCCCAGGCCCAGCAGGGCTGTCCCATCCACCTAGCAAAACTTCTTTCCAGATCTGCCAAAGACGGGCTCCTCCTCCTTGCTCAGGGCTCGATGCCGCAGTCAGGCTCAGGGGTCCTCTCTTACTCT
>RJWT010024280.1:0-16516 GCA_004365215.1 Cuniculus paca | reverse complement strand
GTCATATAAGATTAGATGAAAAATAATGTGACTTTGTTATTAGATACCTCTAAGAGGAAGTAAAAAAGGGTGGGAGTGCCTTCTAAACCTCAAAGTATTGGAAGTATAAAAAGGAAAAGATTAATGTGTTTGCGCCACAAACATTACAAATGTATATAGGGATCTTATTTCCCCAATTATAAATTCTCAATAAACTCTGAAAAAGTTTGCATCGGTATGAAACATGACAGGTTATTATATAAAATGCTCATGCGAATACAATTTCTGCACACCTACTCCAAGTCAGATTTGTGTTGGATAAATCGACAAATACTCGGTTCAAAAAATACTACAAGGTGGACATCTCCGGTTGACCCAGAGGGAAAGCGAGGGTGGGAGATGTGTAGGTGCTGCCTCTTAACTCACCAAATGGGACATGGGCTATTTTTGCCTATCAGGCATTGTTTGTTTTTTCCCAGCCCTGTCTCAGCCAGTTGTGCGATTGAAGCCTGGTTTCCTTCAGATAGCCACTCCGCCATCCCCCACTGTGTTCAGGGAACCTTGCCTACTCCTCTAGGCAGCAGGTGAGTTCAAAACCACCCCAGTGCAACATGGTCTTTGTATGGTATTGAAAGTGTGGTTTCAGTAATTTGGTTTGCGAATGAACATGTAGCAAATCTGGCTAATAAAATGAAAGGGAGAAATCATCTAAGGAGCTATTGGGAAATAACTTCTCACTTTTATAAAGGGATAATGCCTTTCTTACCATGGGTGCTAGTGTGTGGAGATGTGATACATGGAAATGTAGAGCTCTCGTATCTAAAGGAGAGGGAGTAGAGTCAAGCTACCTCAAATAAAAAGGCCCAAAACCTAATCACACCTTCTCTCCCAAGCAGCTCTGAATGGAGCCTCAATTTAGGGAGATAGTGCACTTTACTATTTCTCATGGAGACCAGATGCCCCACTGTAAACTAACAAAGTCCAAACAGAGCAAATGAGTGGAAGACCTGAGATTTGAAGCCATGGAGCACATAATTCTAAATGGGAATATAACTGATTAGTAAACACATGGAAAAAAACGTTCATCTTCATTAAGAAGCAAAGAAACATAAGTTAGGCAAGATTGAGACCCTGCTTTTGAAGAAAAAATTAGTACATAAACAAAGATAAAAATGAATAACAAAAATGTGACAACAAAACAAAACAAAAAACCTATTACGTAAGCAAAGATTTTTTTTTTAATGTGAAGTGCTGTCATGCTTTGGTGGTATTTGAGAATGTAAATGTCATAGTTCTGTAAAATAACACCAGCAGCTATAACTTATTTGTTATTTAGAGAGAGGTTACACGGCAAGCCCTAGACAAAGTAAGTCAGCTAATTTAGCTATTAGTGCAATGAAATGGATGTGCTTGTCTTCTTCTTCTTCTTCTTTTTTTTTTTTTTTTGAGACAGGGTCTTGCTGTGTAGTCTAGGCTGGCCTCAAACAGGATAATCCTCCTGCCTCAGCCTCCCGAGTGCTGGGATTATAAGCCTGTGCCACCAAACCCAGCAAATTACCTTCAGTTTAAAGATGTTTAGTTGCCTTGTAGTCTGCTGAGATCTTACAGGACAAAGGGTGGATCTCTGGGGTCCCATCACTTGTAAAGTGAATGTGTGTCTTAGGCATTGATGAAGTAAGGATACCTCCACAAATTTTTAATAGAATTTAAATTGGACATCCAAGAAACAAAAGCATTAATAATCATGGGGGAAATATGTAACATTAGCCTTCTCATAACCTACTTTCATTTGAATGCTGTATTTCTCTTGCAAGAGGGTGGTGGCACCATGGCCCTCATCATTGCTGAGATTTCTAGGGTCTCCTTCCAGTCCATGGATCCAGGATTCAGCTCATAACACCGTAGAGATCCAACCATTATGGTTCACAGCTACAATGTCCCCCAAAGCCTCATGTGTTTGGAAGGTGACTGGATCACAGGGACGTTATACTTGTCAGTGGGTTTATCTATTTATGAGTTCAGTAGCTGAGGCGCTCTTAGGAGCTGGGGTTGGGCTGGAGGTGGGTCACTGGGGGCTCAACCTGTAAAGGTGTATTCTTGTTCCAGGCTTTCACTTTCTCTCTGCCCTGAATGGGGAGTACTTTTCCTCTACTGCTCCCTTCCACCACACTTCCACCTGAAACCAACCAACCATGAACCCCAGCCTCTAGAATCCATGAGCCAAGATAAACCTGTCAAGAGATGGGGGGAGTAGGGAGGAAGAGAAAATAGAAGCAAAAAGAATTAAGATGTGCTCTGTATGTGTACCAACTCCCCATGATGAATGTAATCATTGTGTACTGCAAACATGTATTAATAAAAATTTTAAAATGAAATGAAAATAAAACTCTCCTTTACATTGTGGGTGTTGGATGTTCTGTCCCAGTAATGGGAAGGTTAGTATACTGACTTAGCAATTTAATAAATTAAATCAATAGCCTCAAAAACATTCATATTTCTTAATTTATTAAATAAGACAGATTATAAAACTTTAAGAATAAATGTATTATGGCAGAGTTCTTTACAGTAATAAAAATAGAAATTAATGAGAATGTTTATTGGGATCTTGTTAATTAAAGCATAGAATACGATCATTAAAATAGTCTTTATGAAGACTTCATAATGAAGTAGGAAATATACTGCACAACATCAAGAAAAAAACTACATACGATCATTTCTTTAAGCAATTGATAAAATAGACATAAAGGTCTTGGAGGAGATATTTATTTAGATAATAAAAATTACTTGCTGGACATGGTGGCTTCTACATGTAATTCTATCACTCTGGGAGGCTGACGTAGGAGGATTTCAAACTTGAGTGCACACAAGGCAGCTTAGTGATTGAGCTAGATGCTTTTGCAAAATAAAAAATAAAAAATGACTGAGTATATAGCTCAGTTTGAAGGTCCTGGGTTCAGTTCCTTGTAACATACACACACACACAAAGAGAGAGAGAGAGAGAGAGAGAGAGAGAGAGAGAGAGAGAGAGAGAGAGAGAGAAAGAATGAATATAGGAGGATGGACAGGCTTCTTGCCTGAACACATAGTCTTTTTTTTTTTTTTTTGCAGCACCGGGGATTGAACTCACGACCTTGCGCTTGCCAGGCAGGCGCTTAGGCCACTGAGCTAGATCCCCGGCCCCCTGAACACATAGTCTTCCAACACAACTTGAGGTCAGATATCTTGCCTACTTTGAGCCATGAGATTTATTACTTGGTTCAGGAAGAATCACCCTGGTAGATTTATTTGAAATGTATGGACTTTATGAAGCATCTGGTTTTATATATTTCTGGATCACTAAACCTATAAATGTCTATGTGGATGCAGGATTCTCCGATGCCCTAAGGAAATAAATGAAAACAATTACTATAATTGAGTAAGTCTACAAAGTTCATTGTTATAATTTATTAAAATCCACTCCTTATTTTGGAAATTC
Organism: Cuniculus paca; assembly: GCA_004365215.1. Taxonomy (NCBI): domain Eukaryota; kingdom Metazoa; phylum Chordata; class Mammalia; order Rodentia; family Cuniculidae; genus Cuniculus; species Cuniculus paca. The sequence continues at coordinate 13,062 of RJWT010024280.1, read as the reverse complement.
TCTTGGTATCTATATTGCCCTCCTCCTAAGTTTAAAAATTAAACATTCCGAATGTTCACCAGCTTATTCTACCCTGTTTGCAATGTTTTTGCATAGATCAAATACTGTACTCCCTTCCCTGTCTTTCCCATCTACCTTCTCCTCAGGCAATCACAGGACTTAAATCGCATAAATCATCACTTTCACTTGACAATAGACTTTCTGTGGAACTAAGTGAAAAGGATTGAGATACCCTAGGATTATAATTACCCTATTGTTATTTGTTTCCTCTTTCACAGCACATTGCAAAGTTTTATAATTCTTCACTATTCTTAAACACTGACACTGGTTTTAGCCTTTATACTTAATTTTTCAAGTTTCAAACAAAAGGGAGCAGGTATTACTCTGCATTCACTTAAAATAGCTTTGTGTTTTCCTGCACGAATTTGCTACTCAGTGCATGTGAAAGGACCTCATAAACAGTAAATGCACTGAGGTGGTGCCATCCATCCCAGAGCAAGAGGTCTGTGGAGCAAAGACCCAGCTGATGCAGAGCTATGAACTTCTCCCCTTTCCCCACCACGGCAGCACCATCTGCAGCATGAGGCTGGACCCCCTCCACGTTCTCACTGCTCCTTTAGAACGTTTATGGGCCAGTTTTTTGAAAGCATGCTTGTTTCATATGTAAAGAGTTGGATGCATATGCATACTAACAGCTCCTAAGCATACAAAATGTGCAGATGGCCAAAAGAAAAAGAAGCTAGGGGCTTGATGCTAAGACAAAGTATTAATTCTGGATATTCCTAAAAGCCACGTAGAGGTCTCATGGAAAAACAGCCTTTCTTAGAACCAGTAACTGGAACTTATTTCCGATTTCAGAAACTGGTAAAAGTATAAGAAAAACAGCTTTTAGAACTTTATTTTTTAAAAAATTATTGAAAACAAACATTTGATAGTTCACAGAATTTTAACCAGCAGAGTTATCACTAAAGTGTGTTTTTTTTTTTTTTTCTGTCAAAGCTCCCACTAGGTACAGACTTCATTGTCCCTAGGTCATGTAGCACAAGACAGTCAAAAAATGGGCCTCCTTAATTAACAAAAAACTGCATGATTCTTCTTAGGAAGAGAAAGTAGGTAGAGTTTGGGGGCAGTGCTATTCAACAATTTAGAATACAGTCTCAAACATTCAAAATGTCCATAGCATTCATAAATCACAAAAGGTTTTGCAACTCTATGCCAGGACTTTTTATTGACATTATTTATTTGAGATTAATTTATGAAATTATAGGTGTTTTTGAGGCAGTATTTAGGTCTAAGGGCTTGCAGATCTAGAGTCAGCATTTTCTACATGAAAATATGTGGTTGACTGGATGGGAGTTTGAACTGGCCAAGGAGAATGCCTACTTGGATGAATGAATACAGACTGCAGTAGATGACAATGAAGGAAGGACGTGTTTCAGGCTTGCCATTGAATCTGAGTGTGCCACTGAGATATCCAAAGGAAGTTGTTCAGGAAGCAGTTAGACATAGGAGTGCCCAAGAAAACTGGTTAGGCTCTTTGGTAAATACTGGCATTTGGACAGCAATAAAACCAGAGTGCAGAAGAGACTGCCTGGAATGTGCAAAGAAAGAAGCGCAAAGATGGATCCTGAGATGAGGGGACCCTGGGGCGCCAGGGAGGAGGATCAGGGTTAAGAGAGAGCAGCATGGGGGAGCATTGAGGGAAGAGAATGCTTCAAGGACAGGGCCAATGCTGCCAAGTCAAATTGTGTAATGACTGAAAAGAGGGATTTATATCAATGAAACATTCAGTGACCTTGAGGCATTGGGAGGGTTGGGGAGAGGACAACCCAGGAACCAGTTTAAAGTGTTACGGGCGTGAAAAAGGAGGCAACAAGTCAAGTTTGATAATGAGTGAAGACAAATGGGGATAGCTGGAGGGTTAGATCAGTGTTTCGTAATCCTGCCTGCACATGAAGATCATCTAGGGTGCTTTGCAATTTTCTGACCCCTGGGCTCCGGCCATGGCAATTCTGACTGAATTGCTATGATGTACAGTGGTGGTGAACCTACGGCATGCTGCTGCGCCAGCTGTTTGTGATCACTGAAAGCTTTGAAAGATTCACCGTGCCTGGGTGGGAACTATACATTTTTTACTCTCCCTGAATGATCTTAATGAGCAGGCAGAGCTGAGAAAAACTGGGATAGGGAAAAAAAAATTCTTTGAAAGGCAGGAATGAGTTGAGCATGACTAAATGCTGAATAGGAGAGGCTGCAACAAATGGAGACAGAGGCCTTGGTAATCCATGGGCGAGGGCTTCTGGGATGGAAGCGAGGAGCGCTGAGCATGCCAAGGTAGAGGGTGAGTCGGGGCACAAAGACTGTGGCCGAGGAAGGGGGCAGCGGTATGGTGGAGCAAGAGAAAAGAGAGGGAGGGTAAGGAGATTCGGGAAGAGTGGAGATGCCAGGGCTGGGGGAGAGGCTGGTTTAGGTTAGAGACCTTTGTTGGGCAGTGTTAGCAGTATATGCAGCTGATGGTTCTCAGCAGCTCGTTAAGAAAAAAAAAAAAGTACTTCTTTAAGCATGAGGTTTACATTCCTCATGTCACATTCTGAGGAGAACTCAAAGTTGAAAAATCTAAGATCTTGGGAAGCACTGGGCTTGTATGGTGGGTGGGAATGACTGCAAATTAACTGGTGAAATCCCTTGTAAGTAGTTATATTCTCTAATTCACAATAAATAAATATGTTGATATGAAAACTTAAGTCTCAATAAAGAAAGTAGCATTCCACGTATTTCAATGAAGAAAAACTAAGTACTTTTAAAAAGTTATCGGCCATATTTTCTCCCCAAAAAAATCATAGAATCTCCCTTCCTTGTGTTTGCAGGGAGACTTTTTTTTTTCTTTTTTTTTTTTTTTTGCAGCACTGGGGATCAAACTCACAACCTCGTGCTTGCCAGGGAGGCACTTAGGCCACTGAGCTAAATGCCCAGCCCTTGTCTTTTTGAGACAGGGTCTCACTATACTGTTCAGGCTGGTCTTGAGTTCACTTTGTAGCCCAGGCTGGTCTCGAACTCACAACGATCCTCCTGTCTCAACCTCCCGAGTGCTGGGATTACAGGTGTGCGCCACCAGGCCCGGCTGCAGCGAGACATTTACAAATCCTTTTGCAGACTGATAGATATCAAATACTTCCCTCATTTGGTCGTGTCTGATACTCATTGCCTTTCTGATTTTATACCTGAGTAACTGACATTTGAGTTGATGCAATCTGATCATTTTGAAGGTGTGAAAAAAATGTAAGTGAATCCATGTATACTTGAATTCTCCACAACCTACCCCATGTGGTAAGAAGAGAGACTATCTGTTCAGTTTTGCAGGGGACTGACATGGTTCCTGGGACTGGTAACTTTGAGTGACCTAGAGAGTCCCAGGAAAACTGGCACTATAATTCTCTTTCCCACAATAATCCCTAACTGCTTTATTGGTGACAAAGTGATTGCTCTCACGTGGATTGTGTGACTAGAAGCAAAACAATCATGTCTGGTCTGTGTGCCAGGTTCAAGGTGGGGAACCAACAGGTAAAAAGAGACACTAAGACTTATTCAGATAGCTTAACACCCTTCTATTATTTCCCTTTACTGGTTTGGCTCTCTTCATATAGTATAGTAGAACTACATGCACGCTGATTTCTTAAAATCCCTGCCCAGTTTTCCTCGCTGCTACTGTTCCTTTGAGGAGGCTGTTCTGACATCTCTTGGCTTTGAGACACCTTTTTTTTTTTCTTTTTTTTTTTTGCAGGGGCGAGGGGAGGTTTGAGGCTGGTTGTTAAGCTAGTTTACCTAAGACCTCTTCTCTTCCAAGCTACCTGTCCTCCACTGTTTCCTTTCATTCTCCTAAGTAAAATACATACCTCATTTGTCAGGCCAAAGTTCTTCTTGGTTAAAGAACCTTAAGCACCTTGATACAAAAAGAGTGCTTTGTTCTTCAGAAGTAGAGATCTCCCCAGACCTGTTCTGCCCTTTGACAATGGGGCCAGCCTTCTGCCAGGTAGGAGCTCTACTTTCCTCTTCATTCCATGATGGGTATTGCTAAGTGTCAGGTTTAAAATGCTTGGCAAATGAAAAGTCATGTTCTTGGGGGAGAATACAAACCAAGTTTGTGCTGTAGATTGAAGGAATAGGCATTTCATCTGCATTAAATCCTCAATACATGTTTGCTGACTTAATAAATGAAGACAAAGCAGATTTCTTTAATAACTGAAAAACTTCTTCCAGTCACCTTATATTTTTCTGCCTTCATTATAATTTAGTAAGTACCTATATTGCAGCACCAGTTGCAAAGTCCTGGATCAAAGCCATAGAGCACACAGGAATGAGTAAAGCAAGGCCTTCGCCATAATAATGAGTTACAATCGATGAACAGATGTGGTACAGGGAGGAAAGAAACATACAGAGCCAAGGTAAAACCTAACAATTTACTTCAAAATAGTTTTCCCACAATCACATGATACATCAATCCAGTCATGAAATAAAAAGGTATTCAGCATTTTTCCACAAAGGAAAGAGGTGCAGTGAATAAATCCTACAGATCCTGTATAAAACATAGCAAATTTCTCTTTCCAAGCAGAATGCAGAAGCTTACATGATTGTTACTTGTAAGTTTATTTCAGGTTTCCTGGGCTGGCCCCTCAGAGGCACAGTCAAAAGAAACATGAAATTTGTCTCTGAAAGCTTGAAGATTAATAGAAATCTTTACTCTTGGTGCTCTTAAAGAACCAGACCATATACATAACATCTTATGGTTAGGTAGCGTTTTAGAAATCTTCGTTGGCTTGGAGTTCTTTTTTCCAATGTTCCTCATTTAAGGCAGCCCTTACCATCCCTCCCCTTCCTTTGGTTTATGCAGTTGGCCTCCTCCTGCACTCCTAAGCTCCCCCCACCGCAGCTGAAGGTCAGATCTCTAGGCTCTACCTGCCAGTTTTACCAAGCGGCTCCAGGATGCTGGAGAATTTTTTATTCACCCACGATGCCATCTGCCTTCCTTCCCACAGAGTGGAGTTGGTAGAATGCTCTGGGAGGTGTCCCATCCTCTGACTGTTGTGTGCGAAACACTGCTGAACATTTCTGGTGAATCAAATTCTTTACTCTGTTCACCTGCGTTGGGCTGAGAAAATTCCTCTGGGGACAGCTTAGTCAATTGTGAGGGACCAAGAAGGGGAGGAGGCTTGTTTTCCTCTGGGTTAAGCCATTAGGGACAGCTGTGTAAATTAAAATAGGAAACTCAAATTTATCTATTAATAAGATTTAATCTTGTTGAATGACAATCTAAGCAAATCTTTTTTTTTTTTCATGAGGCTGGTAATATAAAGCCTTAGTCTTGAGTTAGTTCTTGGTTTCCCACCATCCCTATTCCGATTATCTGAGGCCTATTGAATATAATCATTGCCCTTTTCCTGAATCTTTCTAATAGTTGTCCCTGTGTGGCTCTACTCATAAGGTGGTTCACATACTTTGGTCAAGTATCTCCACTCCCAAGAATCTATGCCAGTGAAATAATCAAAGACAAATATACATACAAATATAGTTACAATAATAAAAATGGATACCATGTAAATGGCTCCAAATAAAAAATGATTAAACATTACTTATTAAAATCACATAATGACATACATATGTACATCTACTAGAATTTGAATAGCAAAGACTCTTTAATGAATGACTTTAGATGTTTTTGGTTCAGTTCTGGATGAATTTACAAAGAAAAAATTTTTTGAAGTATAATGCTATGTTTGTGTAAATATGTACATGCATGTGCATAAACACATTTGGTCACTCATAGATAGTAGACATACAGCTATTTATTTATCTTTCTGCATTTGATTATGAATGAATGCTTATCTTACAATCATAAATGAATATTATCGCAAAAAGCCTAAAAAAGTAATGTTTAGCTGAGGAACTGATGAAAGGGAAACTGGAAGTCACTTGGATGAGTAATGGTGGGAAAATGGTTAATTAAAGTGAGGTGTGTTCACAGGGCCTGTTCGCACCGAGGGACACGCCCTTTGCTCCCAGCTTCTGAGCCTGTGGGAAAGCACCTGGTCACCTGTGCCCTGGGTCACTCGCTGCCTGCTCCCCTTTTCCTTCTCAGTATTCTATTGCCTCTGGTAACCACTGACCTCTTACCTGTTCTATGTGACTTTGCTGCCATTTCCTCCTTCTTTGAAGAACCCCCTCCTGCCATGCAATTCAGTAGAGCTGATCTTCCTGCAGCCTACTAGGTATGGTCACCCAGACACCAGTTTGCCCATCAGACCGTCTGTCCCACTGAACACGGCCATTGGCTCCTCTTGGGTGACCTCAGAGTCTTTTCTTCAACAGCCACTAGGAAAGATATTATCTTCTTCCCTGGGATTAATAGCTATAAAGATGACATAAGCTAGGCAGTCACAGGACCAGCTTCCCTTCAGGAAATATTCATATTGTCCATGGTGAGAGAGAACGGTGACAACACAGGTGAGTAAGCGCGAGATGTGCTTCAACAGAGAGAGCCAACGACAGAGCTCTAGGTTCTGGATTCAGCAGTGACGCAACTCCCTCTTATTTACCTCAGCTGTTACACGTCTCTGCTTTCTGCTTTCTTCCTCCTTTTTCTGTTCCTTCTTTTAATTTTTTTTTTCCTGTTGTTTTGTTTCGTTTGGCTTCGTTTGCAGTGTTAAGGGCTGAACCTAGGGCCTCACACGTGTCAAGCAAGCCCTGTAGCACTGAGTTACATTATTTGGGAAGGGGTTCTCTCACTCATAACTGAAGGAGTTCTTTCTCAAACAGTCACCCTCCCTTGAATTTGGTGGCCTGGGTTTAGAAGAATTTTATAAAGCTTTTATAAGGCAGGTAGGTCTGGTCTCTAGAGAGCCTCTTGATGTAGCAGGTGTGGTCTTTGACTGGCTCTTTCCCTCTGTATCTTAACAGTTTTAATCTTTATTGGCTGGAAATTTCTCTCCTTATAGTAAAGGAATGAGGTCAGACATGCATTATTTATTATTTTATAGGCACTAAAAGCTACATTTTGAAGGTACTTTAAATGACATGGGAAAATACTTGTAATATATGACCTTAATTATTTTAAGTATATAATAGCTAATCATATAAAAATACCAGAAGGAAATACATCAAAATATTCACAGTGGTTATATCTCAGTGATAAGATTATAGGTGATTTATATATTACAGTCTTTAATTTTATAAATGGACATAATTATTTTGTGATTAGAAAATAGTGAGTTATTAAAATATATAAATTATGAGATTAATCTAAAAGACAATTTTGTAGTCATTGGAAAAAATGTTTTAGAGACATTTTCAGTGGCACTGAAAAACATTCATAGTAGAATTATTGGAGAGTAGTCAAAAATCATGAATAGCATTGATTATAGTTGCACAGACAGACATATGAGAGTAACAAAAAATTGTTTCAAAATATTAATAAAAGTTATCTCTGGGTTGTGAGATCATGGTTAATTTTATTTTCTTCTTTACATGTGGTTATGTTTTTCAACTTTCAGAATCAGAATTTTTTATAATCATAATTGTATAAGTTAGGGTTCTCCAGAGAAATACTGAGATATTTCTATATTAATCAGAACCAATGAGATACTCCTATATTAATCAGTCAATTGTTAGGTTAATCAGTTAATTATAGGGCTTGCCTTGTGTGGTTATTCAGGCTTAGAAGTCCTGCAGTCTGCTATCTACCAGGTCTGGGAAAGCTGGTGGTGCAACTACAGTGCAAGCTCAGAGTCCTGAGAGCCAGGAGAGCCAATGGTGCAAGTTCCAGCCCTGAGAGCCAAGAGCGTTGGTGTGAGGATAGGGGAAGATGGATATCCCAGCTTCCAAATGAAAAACAAATTTGTTCTCTCTCTATCTTTTTTTATTCAGGTTCTCAAAAATTGAATGATGATTTAAAAAAATTGAATGATGCCCACCTACACTGATAAACAGAGATGTTCTTTACTCAATCTAATGATTCAGATTCTAATCTTCCACAAACACTGAGAAAGAATGTTTTATCAGCTATCTGGGCATCACTTAGCCCAGTCAAATTGGCATATAAAGTTAACTGTGACAGCAATAAAAAGTAATGAAATATTACTGTGATGAGTTGGCAGCAACTTTTTCTCCTGCCCACCTCTTTTATATAGAATGCTGGGTGCCTTTCCTGTTTTTTCTGGTTTAAAAGATGAAATGCCATTTCTTTGCTAAGAGAAGTACAGTACTGGGTGGAGATCTTCTATGCTAGGCAGATACCGAGGCATTTTATTTTATTTTACTTTATTTTTTGAGGTGGTCTCATCTTGCAATTCAGGCTGGCCTAGAATTCACTATATAATCTGGCCTTGAACTTACTGTGATCCTCCTGGCTCAGCATCCTAAATGCTGGATCACAGGTGTACATCACCATGCCTGGCTAGATTGAGGCTTTTTAAACTTTCATCAGGGGTGACTCTTTTCTTTCTCTCTCTCTCTCTCTCTCTCTTTCTTTTTTTCCTCTCCTTCTTCCTCTTCCTCTTCTTCTTCTTGGCTTTTTTGTGACAGGGTCTGGCTATGTAGCTCAGGTTGGCCTGGAACTCATGATGATCCTCTTGCGTCAGCTTCTTGAGTACTGGGATTACAGGCATGCGCCGCCATGCCCAGCCTGATTCTGTCTTTCTGCAATCAAGTTCACCTTGCCTCATTTCTCAGTCTAGCTGTACACACACACACACACACACACACACACACATACTCTTGATTTACAAATAAGGCATAATATCTCACAAGGGAAGGAACTAAGGCTGGAAATGTAGAATAAAGTTTATACAATATATTTTAAATGTAAACCATGTGTCTTGTACTTTGCTGCATATTTTACATAACATTTTCTTTTAATCTTTCCAAAATTCCTGCACAAAGGTTTTGTTATTTTCTCTGATTTATATAGGTTAGCAAAATAGAGTTCAGATAAAGTAAATTCCCCAATTTCATACAACGGACAAGTTGTTGAAGTGGAATTTGAACTCCAGCAGTCTTACTCAAGGGCCTATGCTGTTAATTAATATGTACATACAAACTTTGATCACGCACTGTAATTTATATTAACTACTGTGCTTTTTTTTTTTTTTGGTACTGGGGGTCGAACTCACGACCTCACGCTTACCAGGAAAGTGCTTGAGCCGCTGGGCTAAATCCCCAGCCCCTACTATGCATTCTTCATCAAGAGTTAGTGCTATACTTGCAAAGGGAGACTGAGCAAAGGTTTTGGCTTCTTTTCTTTGTTCATTACCTGATTCTGCACCATTTCTTGATGTTCATCCATGTCAGGTTCATCACTGATGTTCAAAATTGATGTCAGATTTCTTTAAATCAAGAATTTTAAAGCCAATTGTAGAAAAAGCTCAACTTCTCTGTAATTGATTGGAACTTGGACTTTAAAAAAGTATTCAGCGGCTATGCAAACAGTTTTAGATATTTCTGCTCCTATCTGCTGCAGCATGTATTTATGAAGCCAAAGAAGTAAAGGAAGTAAATTCCCTAACATGCTTGCTGTACAGCTCTGGGCATATCTTCCTGTCTCCTCTCACTTTGTTCTTCGCGGCTTGGCTGTTTAAAGATCACCTTAGCTTCCGTTGGCTAGGGGACAATATTAAGTTTAAATTATCTGAAAAAGTTATTTCCATTTTGCCGTAATTATTGCCAGGCTGGTACTACTTTTTGAGGCCTCTGATAGGAGCCATCGTGGCTCAACCATTTCATACCCGTCCAAGTGGGAAACTCACCCCTGGAAGCAGAGAGGGCCAGAGGAGTTGAACAGGGGCCAAAGTGGGAAATGGCAGAGAGGCGGGGTGGTGGGAGAGGCAGGGGCTCCTTCGGTTGCACTGGAGCCTGGGCCTGGAGAAGAAAATCTCAAGGAGGACAAGAGGCTCAGAGGCTCTGACTACTGAGGATTGGTACAGTGGTTAAAAACTGAGGGAGACCATCAGATCCGGCAGTTTTACTGTCTTATACATGGCACAGATTCAGAAAAGAGACAGGTGTGAAATTCAGGTTGCAGCACAATGAGAAATGAGTGGGAAGTGAGTTGGAATAGATTTCTGGCAACGAAGGGCAGGTAGAGTTTAAGAATGTAACAGAGTTGAGAGAAAGTATATGTATGCACTTGTGTGCTTGCTTGCTTGCTTTCTTTCTTTCTTTCTTTCTTTCTTTCTTTCTTTCTTTCTTTCTTTCTTTCTTTCTTTCTTAATTTTTGAGACAGAGTCTTGCTATGTAGTCCAGACTGGTCTTGGACTTGCAATGATCTTCCTGCCTCAGTCTCCTAAGTGTTGGGACTATGGGTGTCTGCCACCATGCCCTGCATACTTGTGTGTTTGAGTATTTGTGTGTGTGTGCGTGTCCATAGGAAATGGGTGCAGGAAACAAGAAAACTGAGTAGGTCTGTAAATTGAGTAGGAAACAGCACATTAAGAGATGAAAGAGGACAGCTTACTCTGTTCCGAGCACAGCACTAAGACCTTATATTATTTATTTTATTTAATATTTCTTGCAACCTCATGTGTCAGAGAAAGTAAACAATTTTCCCAAGACCACACAGCTATTATTGTGACAGATTACACAGACATGGAAAGGTCCTAGAGGGTTCTTTGAAGATGGAATACAAAATATGGGTTAATAAAACAAAGGAGCATATCCTCCCAAGAGACAAAGGAAAAGGATATCAGAAAATAATGTACAGGGGATTATAATTCAATGTCATCTTATTTCCTGGATATGAATAGCCTAGCAAACTGGTATAGGTGTTCATTTAGGTTCCTAGGAGACTACTGATGATTCCAGCAACTCTATAGTGACAAAAACACAATCTTTTCTTTTTTTAAAATCTCCTTACTGTGCCTCATTTTGATCACTCCTCAAATGCTTCCTAAGATGATTTGCAAAGAGTATACTGGGCCCTCTTATGACCATGAACCTGTATATACTCTTCTATTTACCCAGAATTCCCTTCGTTGTTTTCTGAGTATGGAGATGGATACTACTAAATATCACTAGACCAAGTGAAAAAATTACTAAGGTTGAATAAATCTCACTCAATAATTTGGTTTTATGATTTTTATTCACTAGATTGTTGTTAGATAACATTGACTGGAGTGTGTGAAATAAAAGAATTTTAAAATAAAGAATCCTTAAAGATGAGCAACAAATTACAACTGGCTTTTGTATCATGAAAGCCATTTCCGTTGAAATGTGTGACCTACTTTATCTTATATTCTGTTGCCATAGTGCTTGGGTTAAATGTGTAACAAAAGAAAATCGATTTCCAGTGTAAATCTTAATTTTTATTGTGCCCTGCAGTGCTGTATGAATGATACATGTGTGATAAGTCTCACATTTAGAAGATTCCAGGGGGAGTTTTCAGATTTAAAGTATTATGGGCTCTATCAGTGGTTAGTAAGATAATATATTTTCTGCAGATACATATCATTTTCTTAAAGAAGTAAGTGACTTTATGAATATCAATAAGTACAAAGGAAACCGGCTTTTCTGACTGCTTCAAAAGCAGTTCTCAGTTTACTTGGGTCACATCAATATTTCCTAAAAAGGGAAACAATATTTATCTTGGAAAGTACAAGCTTCAAGGTCAAAGACAAATGTTTATCCCTCCAAATGTTTTAATGCCTCATTTCACTTTAAATTCGATTCCACAGTGAAGTACACATTTAGAATTCTCAAGTCCTTATCTTTGTAAGAAATAACCTGTAGGGTAGTGAGTAAGTGGATGGGTGGAAGAGAAATTCTGACTAAGATTTAGGGCCTACTGTTCCCCACCATTCTGGGCAAAAGTGAACATTTCTTTCTGAAGTAAGAAGGCTTTCTTTCCCCCTGAGGATAAGGCTTTTATCATTATATATTACTTATTTATTTATTTATTTTTATATTTATACATTTAATTAATTTATTTTTGAGACAGGATCTCACCATGTAGTCTAGGTTGGCCTTGAACTCACTGTATAACCTGGACTGGCCTTGAACTTCTGGTGATCCTCCTGCCTCAGCCTCCCAAATGCTGAAATTATAGGCACGTGCTTATAATACATTACTTTTTAAAAACCATATGCATTTAAATCTCCTTAAAGTGGAGAGTTTATGAGGCAGGTTAAATCCAAACTCACTACGTTTAGCCTACACAATATTTGCTGTTGATTCTGTCCATCTAATCTGTCTCAGTTTGAGTGTGTTTTTTCTGTAGATTTTGGCTCTTTTCTTTTCTTTTCTTTTTTTTTTGCGGCACCGGGTATTGAACTCATGACCTTATGCTTGCTGGGCAGGTGCCTGGACCGCTGAGCTAGATCCCCAGCCCTGTTTTTGAGACAGGGTCTCACTATGCCGTTCAGGCTGGCCTTGAGCTCACTTTGTAGTCCAGGCTGGTCTCGAACTCACAACAATCTGCCTGTCTCAGCCTCCCGAGTGCTGGGATTAAAGGCGTGAGCCACCACACCCGGTAATTTTGGTTCTTTTCTTTCTTTCTTTTTTGGTACCAGGTATTGAACTCACGACTTTGCACTTAGCAGGCAAGTGCTTGAGCAGCTGAGCTAAATTCCCGGTCCCTGAGTGTGTTTTGGAAAAATGAAGTTTTGAGCTTCTTAGTTGTACTCACCTTACCGCTGTCAGTCTGTGTCTTTCTGTAGCCCAGGCTGGCTTCAAACTGCGGCCAAGCCTCCTGCCTCAGCCTCCCAAGTGCTGGGAAGTGGCACAGCTCCCTCACTGTCTGATCTTTAGACATTTGATTTTCTTACTTTGCCTTCAATGGTTTAGGAGAAGAGGAATATATAAAATATAAATTATGTTGAATATAGTTATTAATCTATACATTCATTTCTAATGTAGAACCTGTTTATAGTATGTATTTTAATGTATTGCAAATATGTTTGTTTTCAGTTCTGAGGTATTTGGCTTTACTGCAGTGTTATGGATTAAGAACTGGTGGTCAACTTGGCACCAGCTGAATTAAATTGGCATGGTGCTGCATTTAGACAATCCACCTGAGGAAGG
>RJWT010024279.1:0-16519 GCA_004365215.1 Cuniculus paca | reverse complement strand
CTTAGACCGCTGAGCTAGATCCCCAGCCCTGTTTTTGAGACAGGGTCTCACTATGCCATTCAGGCTGGCCTTGAGCTCACTTTGTAGCCCAGGCTGGTCTCGAACTCACAGCAATCCGCCTGTCTCAGCCTCCCGAGTGCTGGGATTACAGGCGTGAGCCACCACGCCCGGCTAGTACTGGATGTATTCGTAAAACGCAGACTTCATTAGGTGAATGATTGAGTTACTCTTAAACTTTTTAAAACTTCAGGTGAAATTCACATAGAAGTACTCATTATAGAAGGTTAGTTCAGTGGTATTTAGTACATTCACAATATTGTAAAGCAATTACATTTATCAGGTTCAAAAATAGGTTTAACAAAGGACATTAAGGTAGCCATTGTTGATTTCTTATTGTCTGATTTGAAGGCCTGTAATCCTTTCACTCTTTTGTTTTATCTGGTTTTATATTATTTTTTTTGTTTGAGTTTATTGTGTGTGAATGTATGAATAACCATTTCGAAGAGAGCAAGAGACACTAGGGTAGCCATTGTTAATCTCCTATTGCTATGTTTTGAAGACCTGTATTGCTTGCAGTGTTCTGTTCTGAAATGCTTTGTTGTGTTTAACTCTGTTCTGTTTTGTTTTGTTTTGCTTTATTCTCTTTAAAATAAAACAAACAAAAGAGAAACCAAAAAAACAAAAATATGTTTCATATAATTTTAATTGATTTTTGTGGTTTACCATTTTGATTCCATTTTCATTTATTTTTTCCTGACAAATGTTTTTTGCTTATGGTTATTTTGGAAATTATAATTAATTTCTTAGACTCATAATTATCTACTTATAATTGCCATTCCTTAGTTTGAATGGAATACACAATGTTTCTACGTAGTTGTTTCTTCTCTTCCATGTATGGTTTTCCCAAATCATATCTCAATCCATTATGCACCCTAACATAGGCTTACAACTCTTATTTTAATCATTTGGCTTTTAAAATCATATAGGAAAGAGAGAAATTACAAACCCAATATGTAACAATACTTTCTTTTGTGTTCATTTAAATATTTACCTCACCATTCTTTATTTCTTCATATGACTTCACATTGCTGTCTAGCATCCTGTCTTTTTCCACAAAAGCCTCCATTCTTGTTAGTCAGGTCTATCAGCAATAAATTCTATTATTTTTGTTTGTCTGACCATGTAATACTTTTTGATCATTATAAAAGTATAATTTGGTCAAATATAGACTCCCTGTTTGACAGGTTTTTCTTGCAGCACTTTAAATATTCTGATCACTATGATTTTTGATGAGAAATTATCTGTTAATATTACTGAAGGTTTCTTGCTTGTGACAATTCTTTCCCTTGCAGTGTTTATGACTGGATTTTTCCTTTGGCTTTCAACAGTTTGCAGTATGTCTTACTGAAGAACTCTGTATTTTGTGTAGTATCTGTTTTACTCTTCTTGCATGTACTGAGTCATATCACTTACTAAATTTGGGGAACTTTTAGCCATTATTTCTTTAAATATTTTTCTGCTCCCTCCTCTTTCTTATCCTTCTGGAATTTCCATCATGTATACATTGATATACTTGATAGTGTCCCACAGATCATTCAGGCTTCGTTCTTAGGGTTTTATTTCCCAGAGTGAGTAATATCAATTGACCTGTCCTTGCATTTGCTGATTCTTCCTTCTCTGGGCTCAAATCTGCTGTTAAAATCCTCTAGTGAATTCTTTTCAGTTGTGGTTTGCACCTCCATCATATCTTAGTTCCTTTTCATAAATTCTATTAATATTCTCTACTCACTGAGACATCACTCTCTATTTCTCTTTAGCTCTTTGTTTATGGATTCCCTTAGTTCTCTATTTAAGTGAGTTGAAGTCCTAGTCTACAACGCACCATGTTTTTGCTTCCTCAGGGATATTTTTCTATTAATTTCTTCTACGGAGTGGCTGTATTTTCTTATTTCTTTGCATGTATCATATATTTTGGAGGTTGAATATTGCACATTTTGAAAACTATAATGTAGTAACTCTAGAAATCAGATTATCCTTTCCTTGACAGAATGTGCTTTTGTTATTTGTGTGGGTTGTAGTGGTTTATCTTCTTAGTGACTTGACTATTTTTTAAAAAGATTATTTGTCCAATGTAGTCTCTGAAGTCTATAGGTTTTTATCTTGTGACCAGTTGGTATGTTGTCAGATTTTGTCAAAGACCTAGGTAAAAAAACAAAATGAAGTAAAACAAAAAACACTATTACCCATTGCACACTGACTCTGTGTTGGGGAGCTCCTTAGTCAGGCTGTATAAAACTTGTCTTTTGCTTACTGCTCACGAACATAATCCTACTAATCATGTGCACTCTTGTCCCCCAAATTATGTCTCATGAAAGAGTCAAATATCCTGCTCATATGATCAGCTCTTTTCCAAACAAAACTGCTGTGATGCAACCGATTTTTTTCTAGAGAGAGCACAAGATAGTGTTTTTAATGTAAATATTACGACTTTTTTTCCATAACAGAAAAGAATAGAAATACATATGTATCAAAGTTGCATTGCCATAACAAAAGGACATCTCATTGCTAATGTTATGCTGGGGAAGAAAGTAGACTACTCATACTGTTTGCAAAATTCTTCTAACAAAAGACACTGTCAACAACCGTGTTTGTTAATGGCTGCGTATGTGAAGGAGTAAGTACTCTAAGTAAATGTCAGTAGACTTCTGCATTAGTCAATGTAAAAGCTACTTTGCTGTCTGAGTTTTAATTTTGTTTCTGCCTACATGAAAGTGAAGCACTCAGCGATTCTTCAGTCTGACTAGGCTAGCTGACAAGTACTATAGGGGAAAACATTTTCTTTGCATGTTGGGCCTTTCGGTATGCCATGGAAAAGACTAGAAAAGGCCATGGATCTGGAGTGAGCAGGGCTTAATAGACATCAGAAGCTGCATTCACAGAGGTCAGGTGCCAATCACTTGAATGTCTCAGCAGCACAGTTTTATCACACTGAAGTCTCTGAAGCAATAGCATAGGGTGGACTGTTTTCATTTTTATGTACAAACTGATCAGTAGAATCTGCTTATCTGCTTGAAAGAATGCTTGTTGACATCAGGAAAGGTGAACAGACAAATTCTTGTAATGAAGGATGAGATAAAAGCATTTTTAATGACAATAATTTCCTCAGAGGCTCTGTATATGTGTGGGATGATGTGGGGAAAAGAAATAGGCATGATCTCCCTGCTTGCCTTTTAGTGTCCGCCTAGTTCAGGTAGGCATGAGTCATCTAATGCTTTGGAAAAATATGGATCACTGAACAGCTTGGGAACAACGTTTGGTGCATCCTCTTCAAGTCTAAAACATAAAAAAATTGAAAGGGCAATAGGAGGTTGAAGGAATCCTTCCTTTTTCCTTTTCCACTGAGAGAATCTTAGAAAAAGAGTTTTGAATTAGAGGAAGAGGGTAAGACATGGGAAAGCAAGTATGAAAAAGCATTTGCTTTGAATTCCTTCTTTGAACTAAGTTCATTGAGGGGGCTTTATGGAAGCCTTCCTGCATGTTTAGATATCTGACTGTGAATGATGTACTTGGAATGGGTACTTGAAGAGAAAGCTGATAATCCTCAAGAGAAGTCACTACAACATCCTGTTGCTGAAATATATAGACTGTCATGTGGAAAAGATCCCATATCAGCCCTGGATGATGTATGAGGAGAATGAAGAGCTACTGTAAAGAGAAAAAAAGAAATGCAGTGGGTAGAAGCTTGAAGAGGTGGTTATGATCAAAATAGAACAAAGTGGAAGATGCTTGATCATTGGGATAATTTCTTCTCCGGGCGTCAGACCAAGAAGGGAACCCCCTGCCCACTGCCTCTAGGACTAACTCCAGGGGTGGTGAGAAGAGAGATAGATCCTTGTGGGCATTTTACAGCTGAAGGTGACAGAAATATCATTCTTAATTGATTGAGTAATCCACGAACTGTACCGAGTTCCTCTGAAATGATTACATTGATTTTCTACATGAGACAGAATAACAGTTCAAGATAGAAAATTAGATTGCATTAGAAAAAATGCATTTTTCACACTTGAAGTTGTAACAGAGAATTTCATAACTGCAATATGATTCTAGCAGCTTTGCTTAAGTAGCTTATCTTAGAGATACCGTTAATAACCTGCTGGCTTGTGAGAACCTACTGTGAACATCTCTTCCCAACTCAGCATTTCCAGGTTGGTAGCTTGAAATCTGCTGTGGAGGGAGCATTTACACCACAGGAATTGACAAATGCTACAAAGCAGGACTTTCCCCCTAGAGGATGAGTTATTAAACACCAGCATACACCTAACCTGAGCTTACCACTCATGAGCCAAAATATCATGATGTTGGGGAAAAGTTATTAGAATTTCTACTAAAAATTGGAGAGTGATAGGAACATCTGAATAGACTTTGGCCTGTTGTCAGTACTTGATTATTGTTGCTTAAAAAGTCATGTAAATATGTTATCAGGTGCATTCACAGTACACATCTAAATTCTTTAGGCTAGCTTGAGTAGACAGTTTCTGGACCATACACAACAAGTAGGTGTAGCAGGAATATGCATTTCAAGGTAAAACATTCAAACCTCTAGCTTTTGAGTTGAAATGCTTGTTTACTTAATGTTTGGTCTGATGCTTAAAGAAAGACATTTTCCATTCAATGCCTGTCTTTGTTCAAAATATCCAGACATCTCTATAGTATCTTCTGTTTTTCTCAGTGACCTATAAATTTGAATTAAGATTTTTATTAAGTATTCAGTGTGAGAAATGAAACCAACTTGCCTTGGAAGCCACCTGAGCTATTCATCATCAAGCTTGGGGTGGCTTGGTAAAAGGTTATAGATATTCTTGTAAAACACTATGCCAAAATCACAAGTATTATCAGGGAACTTAAATAGTCTTCATTCTGTACTTATAAAGTTATGATGGTCTCTCTTTTGTATTAATTTATTTATAATTGCTGACCCACATGGTCCTTGGATACAAGGGTTGAGAGTTAGATGTCCTTAGCTTTGAATGAAAGACTTTCTACAATCTGGCCCCACTGTCTTTTCTGCCTTAATGACCGCTGCCCTATCTCTGCCCCTCTACTCCCTTCAGGCCAATTACTGCCATTCTGAAAAATGTGCCTTGCATTGGTTTGCCCTGATGTCACTCCTCTGCTTGGAAAGCTCAAACCCTTCCTTCTGGCCTTTCAGAATCCAACCCAGATGAAATGTTTCTGCCTCCCTAATCATCCAACTAGCAGTGCTCTCCATCTCTGAACCTTCGCAATCGCGTGTCTGTTTTGGTCCCTCATGTGACATGTGTCACCTGGTGATGTGCCAGCTTATTCTTTCATAAAAGATAAGTGCCCTGGAGGTGGAAGTCTCATCAGATGTGATAAAGAATAGGCTCTGCAGTCAGACTATGTCTACGGTTTTCCTGATTTTACCAGAGCTCTGGGACAATTCACCAATGATGTTATACCCCTCAACCTCAGTCTCTTCACATCTAAAGTGGGAAAAAATAATAGTTTTCACAGTATGGGTCTATTGTGACAATCCAATGAATTAGGATACAAAATACTTGATGTGTTGTAGAATGCATGGATGATTTCTGTTTATAGCCAGAAAATTTCCAGCATTTCTCTTGATTATTTGTGTGATGATGGATATTGATCATTTTTTGGTGTAGGTTTATGAGATATAAATTTAGGCCCATAGGGATGGTAATTTGCATGATACTAATAATTCTTTGGGAACAAGGAAATCATTGTTCTCTTTGTTTGAAATAACTGTGTGTGATCTAGTCCCGAAGATCATAATCAGGGTATTCGATTAAGGACATAAATGCTGTAATCTTTGTTGTCGGGTGTGATATTTACAGATTTTTAGTGTTCCTTTATAGTCTTCTGATATCTTGGGGGTGCCTAGAAGTCATTAAAGCTTTTTATAATAATTTTTTCTAATAGTTAGAAATATCCAAAACATCATAACCAACCTTTCATTGTATATATGACATATAAATATATAAAATCCAATTTCTGTTTCCTCTGCATTTTAAAACA
The DNA here is from genome assembly GCA_004365215.1 of Cuniculus paca. Taxonomy (NCBI): domain Eukaryota; kingdom Metazoa; phylum Chordata; class Mammalia; order Rodentia; family Cuniculidae; genus Cuniculus; species Cuniculus paca. The sequence continues at coordinate 10,459 of RJWT010024279.1, read as the reverse complement.
CATGAGGGTAATTTGTAAATAGTGTTTACATCACTAAAATTATAAACTTTAACCACTTTGTAATCTACATACAAACCACAGTAATTTAAATTTTAATATGTTTAATTATGTTAAGGCACTTCGTTACATCAATATTCAAGAAATAGTCATTTATTCATTTAAATTCAAAACATGTTTCAGGCACTCCAAAAAAGATTGATGGGAATTAATCAAAACTATTTCTTAGGAAAAAATGACAAAAAGTGGTTTTAAGATCCTTTGAAATGTCGACTTTGCTCATTACAAAGCTCTGTCATTTTACTTTGTTGCCAGAAAGACAAAACTCAGAGAGCCCTTTGGCCTTCTGAATTCATCTTAGAATCTACCTAATTTATTTCAATTGCTCCAAGTTTGGTTATATTAGAACAATTACACTTCGGCTAATGATAAGCCTCTCTTTTATGTTTGCCCAGTTCACCAAAGTTTAACTAAAGTTGGAATCAAGTATGACAATGGTATTTTAATGAGATTTGATTTTTAGTTATTAATTTAACAAGTATCAGTAAACTCTATTCTTTTATATTAAAAATTTTTATATATAGTAAGTTAGATTATGGAGATAGTATTTGAGCTGCAGCTGACAGAGAAAAGAAAATCCTGGCAGAGTAAAGGGAACTGGAATAATGTATAATTCAAATTAAATTATAGAGAAGGACAGAAAATTTCCTAGGACAACAACAGTGTTTTCTGAGGTTCCAAGATCTGTTTACATTAAATACTATGTCAAGAAGAGTGCCTTTTATCACCAGGACCCAACCTACTTTTACTGAAATAATTGTGAACAATGGCAAGAATAGATTGGATGCTTAAGAGGCAAACACTGAAGACTGCTAGAAAGGGTAGGTTATCTAGCAAGAATATAATTTTCTGTTTTTTTTTCTCTAAAGTCAGTAAACTTATCCAAATCCCTTAGGCCTTGCTTCTTTCATTCCTATCACTCAGGAAGGCCTTCCTCTCTATTTCAAAGTTTCCTACATCTTTCCACTCATTTGGAGGATGCTTCCACCACCTTGTATTTATGGTTATCTGCATATCACAAGCTCCTGCCAGTTCTGCATTGCTAAACTTTCTCAAATACTTTCATGTCTTATTATTCTTTCATTTACTTGCTATATATTTATTGATTGCTTCCTCTGTGCCAAGATTTATTTAAGTGGACAAATACCTAAAAGACAGATCCTTCCTTCTCTTTTATTGACTTTTGTGGTGTTCACCTGTTAGTAAAACATTGCTCTTATTTTTTTAATTTTAAAGAAAAAAAATCAAAATTTTAAAACAAAATAATAGAAGAATAATTACAGTAAATACATTGCATATTGATATCTTCAAAGTAGTTACTCAGAGTTTGAGATACAGGTCTGAAAAATTGTCCAAATGATACTAGCACAAACCTTTCTTTTCAGTGAACTAAGAGAAACTAGTACTAGAACTATCTTAGCTATATTGTATTCTTTTTTCTTTTCCCTTCCTTATTTTCTCCTTTCCCCAACCCTACTTTCTTTTTCCTTTTGAATAGTTTCTTCCCATCTCACAATATCTATTGTACATTTTGGACCTCATTTACTCTTTTAGCTTTCATACCAGGGAGACAATATGATGTTCACACATGAGTCTGATTTATTTTACCTTTGAGTATGATCTCAAGTTGCATCCATTTATCCATAAAAGCCCTAGACTTTTTAACTCTGATTAATACAACTACCCCCAAAGTGTTCGTTCTTTGAGCTATAATTTGACCAAGGAGAGCTTTCCACTCTGCCAATTGGCAATGTATTCACTTCTTAGAATCATCCAGTGGTCCTAACTTTCCTTCCTGTGGTGCTTGGTGTATCCTTTATAGCCCTTATGATCAACTTCTGCTTACCATTCTAGTTCCTATCTCCCTTTCAAACTAATTCCAATGACTTGATACTCTGTATTCCAACTATTTTCTACAATTTGAGGTCTCCAAGCATGCCATAGTCTCTCTTACTTGCAGGGTTTGTCTTGTTCTTTCTTTGAGAAAGCTGTCATTCTTTCTGTTCCTTCTAGTAAATTCTGGTTAGGAGGTCAGTATGGATACCAGCTCTCCCTGGTAGTCTTCCTAGGTATTTGAATGTGGGTCATGTGCCTCTTTGTGCTAACTTACAATTTTATGCCTGTCTTGCTACTTATCATAAATCCATTTTCCCCAGGCCAGTGTGGTATCATATTCTGAGAGTGTTGTATTGAAATTTATACCTCCAGTGACAAGTTGTTATGTAAAGAACATTTTTTTCCCAACTGGGTGTTTATAATAATAAAAACTAAAATTAAGGGGTAGAGAAAAGGAAAGAGCTACAATGAAAACTACATTGACAAGATTTGACAACTTCTCTACAGTATTATCAAAAAGAGATAATTGGAAATATATTTAAGATTTTGAGTCCAAATGAATGGAAGTTTGTAATTATGTAGCCATCTGATTTTGATAGGAGGTAGAGCATCCAGCTTTGGAATGTTGTTTTTGAGATAGCTGTAGGGAATCCATGAATAGTTTTAAAGGGAGCATTCTGGATTTGAGATATGGTTTTCAAGGGAAAATCGGAGCTAGGAAAAAAATAGCTTGTTTTCATTATTCAGAAACAATCATTGTAGCCACAGTCCTGAGAAATGTGCTTCACTGAACATGTAAAGTCAGAGAGAGGAAGTCTTTTAGCAAAAGTAAAGGGATGGTTGGAGGAGTTTAAACAACAGCAAAAACAACAAAATCCCCCAAAACAAAACAAACAAACAAACAATCTCCCGAAACCCCAAGAGTCTGCAAGGTCAGATGGGGCTAAAAGAAGGAGGACTTTGCCTTAAATGACAGAAGTTTGGTCTTTCTCTGAGGTCATTTCTTGACCCTTGTGGATATTCTAAAGTTACAGGATGTCAGTATAACAAAAGCAAAGTTGTGGCTCATTTGCTTGGAAAGCATCATCCCTGAAGAATCACGTAAACTGTGAATTTATTGTTGAATCTCTATTTATACATCATCCAGAAATTCCCCTTAAAGGTAATGCCCCTCCTGTGATTCCGTCCCTCCCATTTTCACATAAAAAGCATAAAATGCTGGAAGATTATATCCAGGCTTGCATGTAATTTTGCAAAAATGATAGATTTAAAAATTTCACAAGGGCAATTATACAACACAATATTCTTCTACTCAGTTATGCATCTGTTGAAGGCAAAATTGGTGCCATTAAATGAAAATATAAAGTTCTTGACATTTATGCTTGACTATTGAGCTTAGCTGACTCTGGAAATACTACATTCATATTTCCTAAAGCTACAAATTTGCAAATTTCTTAAATTAAAAAAGAAGAATTCTAAACTCTAAAGGTACATGTGAAACAAGAGACTGACCTTTTTTTTTTATTCTTAAGTAACTGGGTTTCAAATTTTCAGGAGACAGATATAATAAAAGTAATAACTACAACATTATAATCCATGCTAGTAATTGATTCTCCATTTTGTGTATCAAAAGTATTTGCTTTTGCAGTTATTGTGGCTCTCATCACAGACATGCATCGTGCTGCTTCTGCTAGGGTACTGTTTTTTTTTTAGTTACCACATTCTCCTCTTGGTAACAGAGTGTGTGAGAAAACACAGGGGTGTGGATGAAATTCATAGTATTGCCAGGAGCAATTTGAAATTGGCTAGGCAGACGCACAACCTATTCATTTTTTTTTGTCCATCTTTTTTGATCCAAAAAATGTTTGCATTAACTCTCATTCCCAGCTGGAAGGCTACTTTTATTATGACTCAATGGATCAATATACACTGGGAACCATGAACTATGATAGGTGGCCTGACAATCGTCTGAAAGGCCTCATTGGTTTGAGTGGAAATGAGGTTGCTTTGTGAGACGTTCTTTCTATCAAAAAGGACACTTTAGAACTTTCCATTGTGCATTACAAATAGAAATAAGATGGAGATAAACAGAGAAAAATGATGTTTTTTTCCATCTTCTGCCAGCACTTCGTTTTTCACATCTCAACAGACTTGATCACACTCCCTCAAAACACTGGCTGAGCTTTATCTTGGTCAAACAGGGCAACATTTGCCTCATTTTCTAATGCAAAATAATGAGTGGCATGCAATTTGAGAAGGTATTTAATTCTCAGTTTAGGAGATGCAAAGATAAATCTAATTACATGTTTGTAACTATAGGTTAAAATCAGGCTAATAAATAAAGGAAAAGTGTCTGCTTTGGAATAATCACCCAGCAGTGGTTACATTTGTCTCTACTAGCACTCTTCACTGTCTTAGCTCAGTATAAGATCTGAAAATGAAATATGTTGAAATTTGTTTTACTTAAGATGGTGAAGAAATTACATAAAACGTGTAACAATCAGGGGTAATTCAAACTGTGGAAATATGTGTGGATTCCTGGAAAATAGTGAAATAATTTTGACATAAAACTCCTAATAGCAATATTTCTCTGTGTTTTTCATAGAATCAAAACCCTTGCGTGTTCCTCTCGTTTCTTTCATAGACCAGGAGCCAGATGGAGCTGGCTGGGTGGATGGATGTTAGAGGAAACAATTCACTGTGTAGCAAAAAGGTCTGCAATCAAAAGCATTTCTAGAAATGAATGTGTGCACAGGGGTATTATACCTCCTGGCTTCAAACTCTAAATTCTATTTGTACAACACTGCACCACGATATTTTAGAAGATTATATATGCATGCATGTATGTCAGTAGGTAATATATTTTATCTGTAGTTAGGCTCATCTATGAGTAGTTTGTACTTATTATCACTGTAATGCTCAGTAAATGCCGAGTCATTCTGTTCTAAAGTTGAATGAGTCTCTGTCAATGCTATACATATGGCAAAATGCTTTTTGGGTACAAATGTCAATTCTAGTGTCCCCTACATACATACTGTACATGCAAGTAATATTATTTTTAATAATCCATATATCTCTGTAAAATTATAATTTATTAAACCCGCAATTGACAACTCTTAGGATGTTAGGCACCTAAGCAAAACAGTTGACTATGTCAACCTTTTAGTACACAGTGCATCAACCTTTCAGTTCTGAAATATTGGTTGGTATGATTTTCTTAAGTCAGTTCCAAACCCCAAAGTCTGGTGCTTAGGAGAGTACTTGAGGAATAATATAAAAAAAATCACATATTTGTCAGTATTGTCAAGACTACAGCAGCTCTGAATATTGCTTTAAAGCAGGAGAGATCCTATTGTGAGTCAGTCCAGACACTGTCTCCCTTATGTGGTAACATATTAGATCACCTCAGAACCATGACTCTTGCTGACTAAAGTAATCTCCTTGGATGTGTTGATCTCTCTCATGCAAATTCTCATATTTTCTGATTTTCTAACTTTTCTTCCATTTTTTCCAAAAAGGCAGTTTGCATATGAAGAGCTCAGATGGTATCTCTAGTTACATAGGGGTTCCTTTGGATGTGTTACTGACTACTACACAATCATTGGTTGGATTTTTGTGCCCCCATCAGTGATATCTGCTGAGTGTGATGAGTGAGTAGTCTTTGGGTGTTATTACACCATGAAGAAGCCCTCTGCTTAGCTGCGTGCTGGACCCACATTCACTTGAGGTGTTATTCTTCAGTGGTTTCTCTTACACTTTAATTGTAGAATGGTTAGGTTTCTGGGGAATATAACTCATTAGATAGAAAAAATGCAAAACACATTGTTCTACAGAAGCCAAAACAAAATAGTGTTCTTCTGTCAAAGAAAAATAGTACAGGACTGAGTGAAACAGATAAGGAGGAATTTATTTAAGAATGTGCAATAGGAGTTAAGACTGATGCAATGAAGGAAGAGAATGAACTCAACTGCATTGTAACAAGTCCACTGAAGCATTGGACCAAGCTTGTGGAAATGTACTGGAGGACACGGGGGGATGCTGGCCAACGTGATTAGGCCATCTGTTTGCTACGCAAAGCCTATAAAAGTTAGGCTCCTGCCCTCCCACGGAAACTGGAAGAAAGAGGCTTTGTCTTTCCTAATGGTTACATTTTAAGTGGGTGTCTCCCAGGTCCTTGAGAAAGACATCCCTGGGTGATAAAGCTGGCAAAAGGTGGATGAAGATTTACATCTCAAGAGACAGAGAAAGAATTTAAAACTACAAGTTTTATACAGTAAATGCTCTGAGAAAAAGGAAGCCATGAGCCCACAGTAAAGAAGTTTGTTTCAAGTTTAGTGACACTGAGGGGAATATTAAGGCTGTCTTGGTCATATACATCAGTAGTCATTTTTTCCACTGCTTGTGAAATAAAAATGACCATAATTAAATAATCCTTTAGGAGGAATAGATCATGAAATTAAATGAGATGTGTGCATCCAAGACTGAATTTAACAAATTCCTAAACCCAGAGGAAAACTTACATCATTAATTGGGAACATGATGCTTTTTTCTCATGTACCTAAGAAATTTTTTTTTACAAGTTTGGGAATATATTCAATGATTTAACTAACAAACACTTGGGATTGATTTTGCACCTTCTATCTTTTCATTGTACTATGGCCCAGTGATGCTGACTTTCTCACCCATTATGTAGAAATGATGTCTGTTGGCTGCAGGAGAGTGATTTCAGTGTGTTGACCTAGAAGGAGTGATATGAGGATATTTAGCTCATGACAGCTTATCATCTCAGTCTGGCTGGGGAAGATAAAAAAAGAAGGTAGAAAAGCAAAAATGTTCCTTAAACCTCTGGGATATTGCCAGTATGCTCTTTCTGATGCATGATGTCATTTACTGAAATGACCTGTCTCACTATAATAGATATAAATGGAAACTTTTAGACAAGTATTATAATGGGCTTAGAAAGCAAAACTTGAGCAGGTCCTGATTATCATTGAATTTCTAGACATCATGGACTAAAAACATTTTTCTAAAACTACTAATTTGAATGAAATAAAACTTGCCATGGTAAAAAAAAACCCACAATTATAGCATAGAATTTGGTGATTTTGTTACTTTATTGTAGCCTTCCAGAGGAAATTTGGCTGTCATAAAATTTGCAAATCAAATACATAAAAAATGCCTGAACAGAGAAAGGATGTAAATATTTACTTTTCAATCCACTGAATTATTAAAGATTTCAGAAAATGTTTGATCTGGCAAGACAAAAAGTGGGACTGAAAGTCAGTCTGCCAATTTGCTTTGAGGGAAAATTGATCGACAGCAAAGAACCTAAGAGAATTTACTGAAGTATTCTTAATTTAGAACCTTGCTGGGGAGATAAAGTGAAAAAGCATCTCTTTTTTATTGAGTCAAAAATTTCAAAAACAAAGCAGTAGCTACATCTGTGAAATGTAGTTTGCAAGTGATTAAGCTTTGTAACTCTGAAGCAAGTAGTCTCTGTGTGTGTGTGTCTTAGCCAAGTGTTTAGATTTTTTATTTGAGAACACCATTCAAAGTATTGTATTACAAAGTGTTCTGAATTTACTAAGCTTAGCTGTATTTCCAACTTTGCTACTAGTTTGTATGAATTAAACAGTCTTATATCCATATGGCTGCAAATTTATTGCATCTGTTTATGAAGTAGATAACTACCATGCATCACATACTATTTTGATCAATGATAGCAACAGACTGTGTACCTCATAGTGATCATGTCATATAGCCTGGCTGTGTAGTAGGCTGCGCCTTACAGTTGTGTGAAGATACTCAGTAACATTTGTACAATGATGAAATTACCTAATGACACATTGCTCAGAAATGTGTCCCTGTTGTTAAGCAGCTTAACCGTATTGAGTAACTACTCTGTGTCAGACAGTGCAAGTGAAAAAAGCAGGTATGTTAGTCAGCTTTCTGCCACTGTAACAAAATAACTAAGAATAACAATTTAAAGGAAGGAAGGTTTATTTTGGCTCGTGGTTCCAGTCCATGGTAAGGTGGCTTCATTGCTTTTAGGCCTGTGGTGAAGCATGATAGCAGAAAGTTGTGATGAAGAAAAGCTGCTCATGTCATAGCAGCCATGGAACACACACACACATGCACACGCACACACACATGTACACGCACGCACACTCACACACAGACACAGGGAGAGGGACAGGGAAAGGGAGGGGAAGGAGGAAGTGGAAGGAGAGTGAGAGAGAAAGAGAGAGAGAGAAAGAGAGAGAGAGACTAAAGAGGAAGGGGCTGGGGATTAGATATAGTCTCGAAGGGCATGCCCGCATACCTCATTCCTTTCTAGCGGGCCCTGCCTCCTGCTTGTATTGCCTCCCAATAATGCTATCACGAATAGATTGATCCACTGATGAAGTTAGAGCCCTCATGATCCAGTTGCCTTCCAAAAACCCTGAACATTGCTGCATTGGGGTCAAATGTTGGGCACATGAGCCTTGAAGGGACATTCCAAATCATGTCCATAACAGTGAGGGCAGGTTTCAGTCCTGGAGGAGAGGATATTCTAATAGGATAAGACAGAAAATAAGCAATACATAATCTCAAATAAATAAGATCATGTGCTGTGTTAATAAATGGCATTTTTCATCAAAAAATGAAAAAGCAGTTCAGGGTAAGACAAATGGGAACAGGATTGCTGGGTGGAAGGAATTTTAAAAGGGGAAGTCAGGAGATATAAGCCCCTGTGAGAAATGAGATTTGAAGGTGGCACACATATTATCCTCAGATACCTCAGAGAAGAGCATTCCAGGCAGAGATATTTGTTTAAAAAGGATTCCAAGATGGTAAGTGACCCATGCCCAGTTCATTGAAAGAATAGCAAGGGGAGCACTGTTGACAGAAGGAAGTGAGCTGGTGTCTCAGCCTGTTTTCTGTTGACACAACTGAATGCTACAGACTGGGTAATTTATAAAGAAAAGGGATTTATTTAGCTTCCAGTTCTGGGGACTGAGAAGCCTCAGAGCACTATGCTGGGATTTTCTTGACAGCTAGTGAGGGGATTTTTGCTGCATCACAAGATAGGTCAGGGTATCACATAGTGAGACAGAGGAAAGCATGCTATTTTGGATTTCTCTTCCTTAGAAAGCCACTAATCCCACTATAAGAACCCCATCCTCATGACATCATCCAGTTCTAATCATTTCCCAAAGTCTTCTTCTCTACATGCCCTTAACTTATGAATTTGGGGGTTAAATTTACAATACATGAACACATGAGGGAAATACTCAAACTACAGCAGTTGGGAAGAAGAAAAAGATGATAGAGATGAGTTAGAGTGTTATGTGGGTCATATTAGGACCACATAGTCCACGTAATCAAGAGTTTGTCTTTCAGTCTGTGTGAAATTGGGGGTTACTGCAATATTTTTAGCACAGGAGTGGTATTTTTTACTCGTTGTGTAGAAAATAGTCTCACTGGACAAAGGTGGAACAGGGAGGCTTAGTGGGTGGGTTTTGCAGGAATCTAGGCTAGCATAGTTGTGCTTGAATCAAAGAAGTATCTATGAAGATGAGGAAACAGCAGCAAACGTGAAAGCAGAGTAACATCAGCTGCATTTTTCTGGTGTTTGGATAATAAGGTGTGGGAGAAAGAAAGGAATCAATTTGACTTCGTTTTGCTGTTGTTGTTGTTATTCTGAGAAACTGGAAGGAAAGGATGACCATAAACAGGGTCAGGGAAGACTGTGACTAGAGTAGGATTTGGTGGAATAGTGGAAGTTTAGTTTTGGAAATGTTATCAAGGAAGAAGTTGAATATTGTAAGCGCCTGCCTGGCAAGAGCAAGGTAGTGAGTTCAATCTCTGGTACCAAAGGAAAAAAAAAGTTGAATATTTAAGTGTTGAGTTCGGGGGAAGAGATGTGGATGGATATATAACCGAGGGAATTTTTGACACATAGGTAATGTTAAGTCAATGAAGCTAAGGGAGATGACCAAGAGGTGAAAGTAGAGAGGAAAAAGCATGGCAAAGGATTGAGACCAGAGCATTCTCGATTTGATGAGATAATAGGAGATAAAAGAAGAGCCAAGGCATTACTCAGTTTTCTTTTGCTATAATAAAACACCTGAGAAAATTGACATAAAGGAAGAGAGATTTGCTTCAGGGAACATTTCTGAGGTTTCAGTCTGTAGTCAGCTGGCTTCATTACTTTGAGCCTGAGGTGAGGTAGAACATCCTAGTCGGGGGAGCATGTGGGAGAAGCAGCTGCTCACTCACTTCATGGAGGGAGACAGAGAGGGAGAGAGAGAGGGAGAGGGAGAGGGGGAGGGAGAGGGAGAAGGAGAGACACCCTCAAAAGCATACCCCAGGGACCTACGCCCTCCAACTGGGGCTTACCTCCTAATCCATTGGCTATGAACTACTCATCAGTGGATTAACCCAATTGTCAGGTCAGTGCCCTCATGATCCAGTCACCTCTGTGGGTTCTGCCTCTGAACATTGTTTCATTGATCAAGTCTTCAATACATAAGCTTTTTGGGGGGCATTTAATATCCAAACCAGACAATCAGCAATAAGATGG
>RJWT010024278.1:0-16531 GCA_004365215.1 Cuniculus paca | reverse complement strand
CCAATAACAAATACTGGTGGAGTTATGGGGAAAAACAAACCCTCCATTGTTGGTGGGAGTATACACTGGTACAACCACTGTGGAAATCAATATGGAGATTCCTTTAGAAAATAGGATTAGAGGTTTCATTTGACCCAGCTATTCCCCTTCTGAGTATTTTCCCAGAAGCATTGAAAAATATCTTACCACAGTGATATATGTGCATCCTTACAGCAGCACAATTTGTAATAGCTAAATCTTGGAAACGACACAAATGCCTATCAACTGAGGAATGAATAAAAAAGATGTGGTATTTTTATATAATGGAATACTACTCAGCCATAAAGAATGATAAACTCAAGATTTTATAGGTAAATGGACGCAACTAGAAACCATACTCATAAATGAAATAAATCAGACTTGCATGTGTAAATACTGCATTGTCTCACTAGTGTAAACAACTGAAATTGTATATAAGATCCAAAAGTTACAATAGATATAGTGAAAGGGAAAGAAACTGCTTAAGGGGAAAGTGTATTCTTTGATCAGTCTTGCATGCCTGTGTCTTGTAGCCTGAAAAATTACTTTGAGGGTAAAATATACAATATAAAACCATTGTTAAATTCCTATCATCTTGTTTTAAAATTCTATATTGGCATTGTTTTTGTTGTTGTCATCATTTTGCTTTTGTTTTTTAATTGTTTGTTTGCTTCTTGATTTTTCTGTTTTTTTTCTCTTTAAAAGAAAAAAATGAAAAAAGAAAGAAAAAGGAAATTTAATCCAAAATGGCCTTTAATTTGAGATATGAGAATATTCTTTCACTGAATCCAAAGAAAGTCACCATTATTCATTTGAGACAATCATTAAGCTTAGAGCAAATAAACTTGTAGCCACTAGATCCAGGTTGCATATTGGCATGTTCAGAGTGCCCTGCCACTCCTCACAGACATACAAAACTAGAAAATTCTACTGAGTACCAAAAATCTGGTGGAAGCCCTACTAGGTGCCAGCCATAGCCTTTCTAATTCTAGAGAAGTGATTTGGTGTAAGCCACATAGCCCTTCTGTGTTGGGATTTCTCATTTATAAAATGAAAAATACTTCAAAAAGTTATTGCAAGGATTAAACTATTTGGATTTGAAACAAGCTTAAAATAGTAGTTAGATTATAGTAAGTCTTTAATAAACATCAGTAATACTTTTAATGTTCAGTTAATTGTTTGATAGTTGTTCTCTCCCTTAATCTTCTGTGCCAAATAGTGCCTATCATAGCACATTAAAATTTTTCTTGTTGTAGCGAAAACACTTTTAGTGTTCAAAACAAAAGAAAAAAATTTTAATGTGTTTTGTAGTGAGGTAGAGTTGTTTATCCTGATGAGTATGAAATTGCTTTTGAGAGACAGAACTGTATGGGCTGAGAACCATGAATCAATGTGTAAAGTCAGCCTCTTTATTCAGTCTTTTGTCTAAATGACATGAAAAGATTAATCTGGTAGAGGAATGAATAAAGCTAATTTTGTTTCTGGACATTTACCCAGACACAAAATCAGTGCACATCTCTACTTAATAACAAGAAGTTTTAAATGAATAATCACATGAGTTTTGAAAGGAGGTTGTGTCTCAGCCTATACCTACTTGTCAGTCAATTTTTGGTAGATGGATTCTTGCATTTGAAATTTTTGTAGCACATCTTTGATGCTCATCATATACTGTAACTTGTTTCATTTACTTTGGAAAGAACAAATAACTGACTTTTGCCCCATTATTATTGCCATTTAACAAATAGTCAAAAAAGATGGCAAGCAGATTAGAGCTTACTGAACCTAGAAAACAAAAGTAACTCAAGATGTTACCACTAAAAAAGTTTCATTATCACAGAAGTAATGTAAGGAAAAACTAAATTCCCCTAAAACTTTTTTTCTACTCTTCTTTGTTTGTATCTTTGATTTTTAACATAATCCTAAATGAAAATTTTTCTACAAAGGCAAATGAGATTCTTTATGTGTACAGAACCAGAAGGTACACATCATGGAACAGTGGAAAATGTGAAAGTGTGTGGCAATATTGTGTGATCTTATCTTAGCCTTATTAATTCATCATAATTGACACATTATCATGAATTTTACTTGTAGCCTATGAATTTTAAACCTTATACAGACTAGAAGAAAACTTCTGTGTAATGCATGTAAAATATGGTATTATAAAATTATGAAGATTGCTGATTTTGATTCAAAATTCTGAAGAATGATTTAGATCATAATTTTATTAACAGTTGAGTTCTGAGATATATTGTCTGTTCTTATTTTCCCTGGTTTAAAATCATTAGAAATTTCTACAAATGTTATCGTTAGGCTGATAATTCTAAAATAGTTAATTAGTGTAGAATTCATAGACCTCATTGTGGCAAAATTTAGTGGATACCAAGGATACTGCAGAAATAATTAGGCATGTTCCACTTCAGAAAATTTACTCCCTAATGACTTATCGCAAGAAATGATGTTGGAAACTAATTGGGGTGAAATAAAGTCTTCCGTATTTGCAAATTCCTTACAGCTTTCTTAGTCATGGGTGTGATTAATGCTTAAGACATACATGATTTGCGATTAAATATTATGATGAAATTTTATTCAATTTAGCTGGTTTTCCTAAGAAAGCAAATATTTTTCTAACATTTCTAAAAGAAAAATAATAGAAACTTTGAAAAATGAGATCACAGGAAAAAATTGTGCATTAAATATATGAACTCAGAAAACAGAAACAGATAATAAACATATCAGGAGATCTCAACAATGTGCAAAGCAAAAAGAATATATAAAAGATGCTGATTTGAAGAAAAAAGAAATAATGGGAAAACTGTCAGAGAAGGAAGCAAAGACAAGAAAGAATTTTTAAGTCTTGCTTTGGGAGCAGGCTATGTGTGTGTTAAAGATAGATGAATGGTATTGGACATTGTAGATGTAAACATGGAATGATCACTGACAACATCTTAGACTTCACAATGAGGTGACAGAGATTGAAGCAGCAGATGATACTACGATTTGATTACATGAGAACTGATTGCGAATGATGAAAATGGAAGATTAATGTAAAGTGGTTCATGGTGAAGGCAGGTTTTGCTTTTTTAAATCTGAGAAGTGTTGGACAACGTAAATAGAAGTTAAAGAGAGAAAACTGTAAAATACAGGAAAAATTAACTACCAATGTGAGATCAAAAAAGAACAAGAGAGGAAAGCAACCCAGCTTCCAGTGATGTAGATGGCAAACCACAGAGCATCTGAGGTGAAAATTGTTTATTCATCACTTGTTTTTCAAAGCACTTGCAGATACTCAAGTTCTACTTTATTTAAAAGCGTTCACCTTATTATTCTCTATGGCAATAAAATATTACTACCAAATAGTTTTTACAGCAAATGTCTATTTAATAATAATTGATCTCGTGAAAGTTGTTCTATCTCATCTATTTCTACCAATTTCTTTCCTCTAATCCATTACGCACTTTTTGTCAGTAAACAAATGTTCACAAAACACCTATTATATGTCAGACACTATTCTTGCCTCCGAGAACTAAAAGGACAAGATTACCAAAAGAATTCCTGTTCTCAATAACTTTACATTACAGGTAGGTCCTATAACAGTGAGTGTATAAAAAAATAAAATAACCTCATACTGTATTCTGGCTTTGAGAAGAGTCATGAAGAGAAAAAATATACAACATGGTTGATAGCAGCTGTAGAATCATGCTGGGTAAGGTAATCTGAAAGTATTTTTTAGAAAATACTTCATTGAAAATGTCAATATGATACAAAACCATAGAATTCTGCAGACAGGGTATTACTACAAAAATTAACTATATAATGTGAATTATATGAAAACTAAAAGCAGCTTAGAATCTTTTTTTAAAAAGTTTAAAAATTAGAGTTCTGGAATCTAAGAGTAAAGTTTGTCTGGAGGGGGTTTCCTTTTCTATGAAGAGCACAGCAGAACATGGTAACATTGTAGCTTTGAGGACTGCTTGGACTAGAGATGTGTTGTGAAGCTAAAGAAGACAGACATAGTGGCATCCCAGATGACACTGAGTGTTAGCCGTACAGCTATATAGAAGGTGATTAGCGAGCTAAAGATGATTTAGGCATATGAAATTTTGCATAAGTTTTCTATAAAAACCAATAGCTGTACTTCAGACATTGCTTTTAAAGATGAGAAAGTGGATACAGAAAATTGTTGACTGCTGAAGGTGTCAACAGCAGACAGACTGAGAAGGAAAAAAGCTAAATATATATACATGAAATATATATAAACATCACATATGAATATATGACATATATACATATATATTATATACTTATATATATTTATACATCACATATATATTGGTACATCGAGCTCTAGAGTTTCATGAAAGAAAGCAAGGAGTGTTCTCAGGGACAAAGTGGGGGGTGACAATCTTTCAAACAACACAGATGAGACAGCCACAAAAATGAATGTATATTGATTATTGACTCAAGCATCGGAATGGCCACCAATGACACTTTTCATTAGAATACGTAGGAAAAAAAATCCCCTTAAGCTTGGCTTAGGGTAAAACGGACAAAGTATTTTGCACACATATTTTTGAAAGAATTGCTTTGAAATGAATATAGTTTGATGTAATTAACAAACACCTAAGTGGTCATGATCAGTGGTTTGAAAACTGTATGGTTTGATTTTTAATATGAAGCCGAATAGTGGCATTGTTTGACAGAAGTGAGAATTTCAATTAGCTTGTAAAATATTAAGGAAAACAAAGCTTCATAAGGACTTAATATGCACCAAGACTACTGCAGAAAGTTTCTCTTATCACTATTGTTTACTGTTTATAATTTTGCTGAGGAGGAAACTAATACACAGAAATTAAAGTTGCTCAAGTTTGTATGATAGAACTGAAAGTAAAAACAGTTTAGAATCTGAGAAACAATCGCATAAATATGAAGAGAGAGAGAGAAAGAAAGAGAGGGAGAAAGATGGAGGAAGGGAGGAAGAGAGGGAGGGAGGGGGAGAGAGAGAGAGAGAGAGAGAGAGAGAGCGAGATTGAGGGCATTGTTTCCAGGTGCTGAAAAACAGAATGAAATGGGTGCTGAGAAATGAATTTGGCCTGTTGTTTGAGGTCTCAGCACTAAAATATTGACCTGTTGCTTAAGGTCTCGGCACTGAAATATCCTAGTTCGAGCCTTACAAAAGTTGAGGGATGGCATTCAAAGCAAGATAAAGCATTCTAGAATTATCAGTAATAACACTGCAACACTCGTAGTGCAACAAGTACAAAAGCAGAGGTAAAAAGAGTCTAGTTAAGAAGAACATGCAAAATTTAAGAGCAGTGTTCCAGTTGAAGTTACAAACAATACTTTTTGGTTTGGTTTTTACTTTTAATGCCCTCAATGAGATTTTACCTGAATTTGTAAATTTTCTAGCAAATGGCTAATATAGACTGAAGGGAAAATATGAAACAGAGTTAAAAATAATGTAAGAAAAAAGCTCCAAGATTTAGTGGGGTTTAAGAAAAGTAAAGCACCATAAGAAGGATGAGACAAGTTTTCACAGAAAAATTGCCAGTTAGAGTGGACTTTAATAAATGGATGGAGATTTAACTACTAGTGATTAAGAGGGTACACGGTATATTGCAGCGAGAGAAATCATCCTTATACCACAAAAAGCTATTTATTCATGTCTCCTTTCATTCCTCTAACATATATATATTGACCCATTATGTTAAAATATTATAAACTAAAGCATGAGAAAGAATGATTACAATAACAACACTATTTATTAGCTTTTCTTGAAAGGCAATTTTTTTTACCTTTTTTATTTAAGAGAAAAAAGACACAGAAAAGAAAAACAAAAGCAAAAGAGACAAACAAACAACAACAAACCCAAAACAATAACATTATAGGTTTACAAAACAAGGTGATAGGAATTTAACAATGATTATAATATTGCATATTGTTACCTTCAAAAGACTTGCTTAGATTACCAGATATAGACATGCAAAATTGATCTAATCATTTGAGTATTAACAATTCTTTTCAAAACCTAATACAATTAGTAGTATAGTCATTTTAGCTGTCATATATATATATATATTATATATATACATATAAATTTATGTCTTTTTCCTTTTCCCTTTCTGCTTTCCTCCTTTCCCCATCCCAGTTTTTCTCGAGTGGTTTCCTACCTTTACACAATATTTATTGTAGATTTTGGAACATATTTACTCTTTCAGTATCTTACACTAGGAAAACAATATGGTATTTACACATGTAAGTTTGATTTATTTCACTTATGAATATCATCTCTAGTAGCATCCATTTACTTAAAAAAGCCTCAAGGCAATCTTTCTTTATAGCTAAATAGTACTCCATTGCATAAAAATACCACATCTTTTTTATCCATTCCTCAGTTGATGGGTATGTGGGTTGTTTCCAAGATTTGGCTATTACAAATTGTGCTGCTATAAACATGGGTGCACGTATATCACTGTGGTATGATGTTTTCAATTCTTCTGGGAATATGCCCAGAAGCAGAATAGCTGGGTTAAATGGGATTTCCAATCCTAGCTTTTTGAGGAACCTCCAGCATGATTTCCACAGTGACTGCACCAGTCTACACTCCCAACAGCGGAGAAGCATTCCTTTTCCCCCCACAGCCTCTCCAGCATTTCTTATTGTTTGTTTTCTTGATCTGGGTCATTCTTTCTGGAGTGAGATGGAATCTCAGTGTTTTAATTTGCATTTCTCTAATAACCAATGATGATGAACATTTTTTCATATTTTTTTTGCCATTTGTATTTCTTAATCTGAGAAGTGTGCATTCATCTCAGATGCCCACTTTTGGATTGCGTCTTTGAATTTTGGGGCCCTGATTTTTTTTTTTAATTCTCTATGTTCTAGATAGAAGTCCTTTGTCTGAGGGACAGTTAGCCAAATATTTTCCTAAATTGTGGGTTTTCTTTTCACTCTGTTGAAGACATCTTTTGACATGCAAAGCTTTTTAATAAGACATGATTCTAGTTGTTGATTCTGGGAAGTATTTCCTGTGTGGTTTGATTTTTGTTCATGAACTCTCTGCCTCCCCCTATGTTGTCAAGATTTCTACCTACTTTGTCTTCCAGCAGATTAAGTGTTTCTATTTTAATATTTAGAACTTTGATCCATTTTGACTTTAGTTCAGTGCATGGTGATAGGCTTGGGTCTTGTTTTAATTTTCAGCATATGGAAAGCCAGTTTTTTCAGCACCACTTGTTAAAGAGTAAACACATTTGGATCCTTTGTTGAGGATGAGGTGGCTGAATGTGTTTGTAGTTGTGGTTGTATTTTCTAATCTATCCCATTGATCTTCACATCTGTTTTTATTGCAGTACCATGCTGATTTTATCACAGTAGCTTTGTAGTATAACTTCAAGTCAGGGATTGTCATGCCACCTGCCTTCCCTTTGTTGCCCAGAATTGCCTTTGCTATTCTAGGTCTTTTCTGGTTCAAGTTGAATTTTAGGAATGATTTCTGTAGATCTGTGAGGTATGCTAATGGTATTTTGATGGGAATTGCATTAAATCTGTTTAACAATTTTGGGAGAATGGCCATTTTCACAATTTTTGTTCTTCCTGTCCCTGAACAAGAAATGTCTTTCAATTTTCTGAAATACTCTTTGATTTCCTTTTTCAGAGGAATGTAATTTTCAACGTATAGATCTTTTACTTTCTTTGTTAAATTGGTTCCTAATTTTTTCAATTTTTTGGATGCTATAGTGAAGGATGTGGGTTGCCTTATTTCTCTCTTGACGAGTTTTTTGTTTGTGTACAGGAATGCTATTGATTTTTGAGCATTGACCTTGTATCCAGCTACATTACTAAATTTGATTATTACATCTAAAAGTCTTTCAATTGAGTTTTGCAGATCTTCTATATAGTATATCATATCATCTGCAAATAATGATAATTTAACTTCTTTCTTTCCTATTCTTATTCCTTTTATTTCTGTCTCTTGTCTAATTGTTCTGGCTAATGTTTTGAGCACTATATTGAATAGTAGTGGTGATAATGGACTTCCTTCTCTTGTTCCCAATTTTAGAGTGAAAGCTTTTGGTTTTTGATCATTTAATGTGATACTGGCTGTTGGTTTGTCATAGATGGCTTTCATCAGATTGAGGTAAAGATCATCTATTCCAATTTCCCATAGGGTTTTTATCATGAATGAGTGTTGGAGCTTGTCAAAAACTTTCTCTGCATCTATTCAGATGATCATGTGATTTTTGCCTTTGGTTCTTTTGATACAGTGTATTATGTCTATTAATTTGTGTATGTGGGATCATCCCTGCATTTCTGGGATCAGTCCCACTTGATGATGGTATATAATCTTCTTGATGAATTCCTGCATTCTATTTGCCAGTATTTTATTGAGGATTTCTGCATCTATGTTCATTAGGGAGATTGGCCTGTAATTCTCTTTTTTGGTTGGGTCTTCCTCTGGTTTTGGTCTTGGATAATACTTGCTTCCAGGAATGAGTTACGGAGTCTTGCTTCCCTTTCAATTTCCTTGAAGAATTTGAGGAGTATCAGCATAAAGTCTTACCTAAATTACTTGTAGAATTCAGCCATGAATTCATCAGGACCAGGACTTTTCTTTGTTGGTAAATTTTAAATTACATTTTCAATTTCATTAACTAAAATTGGGTTTTCCAGCAGTTTTACATCTTCTTGATTCAGTTTTGGTAATTCATATGTTTCTAGGAATCTGTTCATTTCTTCTGTGTTATTGAACCTATGAGAGTAAAGATTTTCAAAGTAGGTATTGATGATCTTCCTTATTTCCACAAGGTCTGTAGTGATTTCACCCTTTTCATTTCTTATTGCAAGGATTTGAGTTTTTTCTCTCCTCTTTTTGATAAGGTTGGCTAGGGGTTTATTAATTTTATTTATTCTTTCAAAGAATCAACTCTTCAATTCATTAATTCTTTGTATGTTTTCTTAGTTAAAATTGTGTTAATTTCTGCTCTGATCTTTATAACTTCCTCCCTTCTTTTATCTTTAAGCTTGACTTGTTCTTTTTCTAGAAGTTTGAGGTGCAGCATTAGGTTGTTTATTTGTGTTTGTTCCATTTTCCTGATGTGGGATTTTGCCACTATAAATTTCCCTCTGAGGAATGCTTTCATTGTGTCTTACAGGGTCCAGTAAGTTTTATTTGCATTTTAGTTTTATTGTAGATATTGTTTATTCTGTGTCCCCTTGATTGTTTAGGGGAGTGTTACTTAGTTTCCATGTGTTTATGGGGTTTTTGTGGGTTGTTTGGTCATTAATTTCCAATTTTGTTGTGCTGTGCTCAGATAATATGCATGGGATTATTTTAATTTCTTTGCATTTACTTAAGCATGTTCGGTGGCCTAGTATATGATCTATTTTAGAGAATGAATCATGTGCAGCTTAGAAGAGTATGTATTCTGATGATGTTGGGTAGAACACTCAGTACACATCTACTAGGTCCATTTGTTCACAAGTTTGACTCAGTTCTGTTCTTTGCTGATTTTTTTTGTTTGGTTCATCTGCCTGTTGGTGACAATGGGATGTTAAGATCCCCTGTTATAACTATAGTATTGCTTATTTGATTTCTCATGTCTATTAAGATTTGTCTTACATAATTGGGTCCTCCCATGCTTGGTGCATACATATTTATGATTGTAACCTCTTCCTCTTCAACTTTTCTCCTAACAAGTATAGTGACCTTCTTTATCTCTTTTGATCATTCTTGGTTTGAAGTTCACATTGTCTGAAAACAGAATAGCTACCCCTGCTTTTTTCTGGGTTCCTCTCACATGGAGTATTGTTTTCTACCCTTTGACTTTTAGTCCATGAATTTACTTTTGAGTTGAATGTGTTTCTTGTACACAGCATATTGTTAGATTTTGTTTCTTAATCCACTCTGTCAGTCTGTTTCTTTTTACTATTGAGTTGAGAAGATTTACATTGATGGATATAACTAATGTGTACTGCCTTGTCCCTGTCTGCTGTTGGTTTTCTACCTTTTCTGTTTAATGGTTTTGCCTTGCTTAGTGATTTACTCCCACTGTTGTTTTTGCAATTGTAGTTATCTTTTGTCTTTTTCTAGAGTATCTTTCAGTACCCTTTGTAGTGTTGGTTTAGTGGTCATGAATTTTTTCAGTTGTTCTTTCTTGTGGAAGTATCTTATTTCTCCATCAATTTTCAGAGATAGTTTTGCAGGGTATGTCAATCTGGGTTAAAAGTTGTTTTGTTTCAGGTTTTGAAATACTGTATTCCAAGCACTCCTTGACTTGAAGGTTTATGTTGAAAAGTCTGTCATGATTCTGATAGGCTCTCCTTTGTAGGTGATCTGTTTCTTTTCTCTGACAGCTTTTAGTATTCTGTTCTTGTGCTCAATTTCTGATATTCTAATTATTATATGTTTGGGTGAGGATTTATTTTGGTTATGGTTAATTGGGGTCCTATATGTCTCACTTATCTGTATATCATATTCTTTTCCCATGCTTGGAAAATTTTCTGATGTTATTTCTGTAAATAATCTTCATATGTCATTTGTGTTGACCTGCTTATTCTTTGATACCTATTAGTCTTATATTGTTTCTCTTTGCATCATCTTGCAGCTGTTGAATTGTTGTTTCCTGGTTTCTTGCTATTTTTAAGAGATCTTTTCTTTCATGATCATAAGCTTCCATCCTGTCTTTAAGGTCTTAGAGTCTATCTTCAGTTTCATTCAAGTGGTTATGGCAGCTTTCAATGGAATTTTTAATTTTCTGAATATCCCTTTGAATCTGTTTCATGTATTCTAATTCTGTCTTATATTGTTCATTCAAGTTTTCCATCATTTTCTTATGTTCCTTTATTTTTTTTATCTAGATCTTCTTTAAATATACTCACCATTTCTTTCATAATATTTTTCATTTCTTTTTTAACCTGAGAGAATATTTCTGATCTGATTTATTCTATAGCTTCATGGAGTTGTTTCTTTACTTCAGTTCCTATCATTTCAGAGTTCAGTTGTGTGATTTCTAGTGTCTTCCATTTGAATGTCTCCTGGGTTTGTTCTCAGTGGGCTGGAGGACTCAGACTGCATCTTGCTCTTTAATTTGTCATTTTTTATGGGACCCATGCAGCTAGCCAGGCACCCTCTTGATGGATTCCAGTGGTATGGATGGATTCTGCTGGGCAGAGCTTCAATCCTCTGATATCTTCATGGCTAGTCACAGCACACCCCCAAAGTATGGATCCGGAGTCTTGCACTCTGTTACCTGTGAGGTTGGCTGGGTGCTCCCATGATGGATTGAGCTGGGTTGCACTGAGACATGGGGCTGAGCAGAGCTCAGATCCTCTGTGCAGCTAGCAGGGACATACACCTGGAGTGTGTCACCTGGGCCTTGCACCTGGCTGCAAGGAGTTCATTGCCTCTGGACCACACAACTAGCTGGGGTGCACCTCTAGGGTATGGCCATGAAAGTCAATTCTTGGTAGCAAGTATCCAAATGATTATTTCAGGCTTAAAATCATTTACTAGAAAAGTTGATAAATAAAATGCATATTTTAATTTACTTTGAATAGTACAAATCACCATATATATGACATTTATTTTTTGAACTATACACATGCTATAAATATATTGATACAAAAATTTGTGTTTTAATGTAAATGTATCCAGTTCCCTGAAAAAGTATTTATATTTTACCTTCTCTATGTTTCTGTATTTTAAATATATAATTTAATCTGTAGCATAATTTTAAGTGTTTGATTTAACAATGCACCCATTTACATTGTTGTTTTATGTAAAGCATGACCTTTTATAAGGTTCTAGACATTAAGCCTACTTACTGCAGCCTCCTTGGAATATTTGAAATTAATTTCAACTGTGGTTTAGGAGAAGTTTAATCTTAAAAACTATATGGCTTAATAATCTACAAAGAAGACTCACACTGTACTACTGATTTATTTTGGTTTCATTTTACTTAACAAGATATTTTAACCACTTATTCTATGTAGTCATGTTTTTGATTACTAGTGTTGTGTCATCTTGTACTTAGACTTACATATTACATACTCTTATTTTACTTTATTGATAGCAGTAATATATCCTGATCAATTTTTTTGTTTTTAGTAAATGGAATCATGTATCTTCTTTCTGATTTCAGGTAAAATGTTTGGGCTTAAATTCAAATACTTGGGAGGCCAGGGTGATAGCTCAGTGGCACAGTACCTGACTGGTAAGTGTAAGATTGTGAGTTTGATTCCCGGTACTGCCTCCCAAAAATAGATTAAAATACTTGTAATTAATTTTATGTTTATTTAAAGAAATAAATCATGTAGCCAATAGCTTTTACACTCCTTCAGTGTTCTCACTCAAGGCTACTTGATGTCAAACTGGTGAATGATATCCACTATTCATGGATTCAGTTTTTTCAAAATAAATAGCATTTCAATTATTGTTTATTCCCATAATTTTAGCAACTGGACACCAGCAATTATCAAACACCCAGGATCAAATTACACACACTGTTAATATAATATAATCTCTGTTTCATTGTTATGTGCCTCAATACTTGACATACTATTTTATCACACTTAGTAACTTCAGCAGGGGATCTTCCTTATCACCAGAATGGCTACACTTTTGAATTCTGTATTTACCTCCTACCTGAGGATCGATATACTTTTGATCAATGTTATTTCACTGTGTCTGTGTGCTGCTTTACCTTTTTGTGTAATTCTTAAAATGTGGATGAGACCATTGCCTCCCATCTTGCAAATAATGTTACAAATTACTACGAATATACTCATATGTCACAACTATTCATTTATAGTTGTTCTCATAAATCATGTGTATTTATGCTATCCCACATAAATTATGCAGTATATCATTAGTGTCTCTTTAGAGCTGAAGATAAAGATGCAGGTTTAGAGGTATTTAGGCTCTAATTAAGTCCATTTAAACTATTTTTATAAAAAGAAAAATGCACCTTCAAATTTACCATTAACACTTATCACTATAGAAAAAAAATAAGAAACTCTATCAGAGTTAAAAATAAAGGTAGTAGGTGTGGAACTATTGCTGCAAATGTTCATTTATGAAAAAGAAGTTTCTAAGGTTAACTCTTAAACCAAGAAATAGAAATTACAATGATGAAAATATATTCATATTTTTGGGCTCTTCACATACTCCGAATCAATAAGAAATGATACAGAGATTTAGTATGGATGGTATACTTGTGGATCTTGATGTATGAGTAGGACTTATTAATTGAATTGGCTCAGAGAGTTAAGGAGGATATAAATCCCCAGAATAGTCCAGAAACTGGAAACTCAGCAGTGTTGATAATGTGACCAAGTCTAAGTCAAAAAGATTCAGAGTCAGGAAAGCAAGTGGTATAACTTTCTTTTTAAAGGTAGGCAGTTGCTTTGTATGTTCTGGAACCCAGAGGGCAGAGATTCTGGAGTTATGATGACCAAGGTAAAGAGAACCTTCAGGAGAGAGAACAAATTCACTTTCCTAGCTCCAGGAGAGAGAATAAATTTACCTTCTCATCTCTAAGAGAGAGAATTAATTTACATTTCCTCTGCTCTTTTGTTGTATCTGGACTCCCAGTTGATTGGTAATACTTAAATGCACTAAAGATACATGCCATGTAAGTGCAATCCACAACACTGTACTTGAGATGTAAAAGGAAGGTTTTGCTGAAATTATTATTGGCATTTGAATATGATTTTTGGATTTGATAACAAAGTTAAATCAATATCATTTTTAAAAAATTTTGATAATTGTATTATATTTATATCAGAGAATGCTCTTATTGTTAGAGAATACAAACCAGAGTATTTACTTTAATTGTATTTTGAACTTAGCTTCAAATAATTCAGGAAAAAAATACAAGATAGTGAAAAAAGAGAATGATAATTGTGAAAAAGTATAAATAGCTGATGAATCTTGATAAAGGCTGAAAGAAGTCTCCTGTTGTATACAAAGACTATATTTTACTTGTAAATTATTTTGAACAAAACAAGAAATTACATTTACTAGTAGGACCTTAAAATAAAAGCTATCATAATTTGACAAACTAAGGCAATGTTCCTATAAATCACTAAACAGTTTAGATTTATAGCAATCATTTAAATATTTGCAAACATTTTGCTTGTCATTAGTTTAAGTTTGATTGTTTAGGCCTTTTACTATTTAAAAAGAAAATTGATAATTTTTGTAGAGAAATTTATTTTATAAAATTTCAAGTCAAATTACTGAATATGCTATTTAGTTGATTTGTTTTAACTTTCCAGGGTCTCCAGAAAGTAATATTTTTGTTACTTAGATTTAATAAATGGATTAAGAAAATAAGATCTGTGAGTATGTCTTAAATATCTAAACATAATAATTTCCTAACTTGTTAGCAAACATAAAGTTTCAAAAACAGAATCTGTTTTCTACCAATCAAAAAAAGGAAAGAAAACAAACAAGAAACCCATATAAATTCAACTCAATACTTAGATCATAGTTTTGAGTATTGGGACATCAGTATGTTATGTTTCATTTCAATAATTTGCAATTTTTAAATGTATTTACCTATGTACTACAGCTCTTTCTCTAGAGTAAAATGACCATCTCATGCAATAGAGCTAAATTGCTATTGTTTTAAGATTAAAGTTAAATATTTCCATTGGAAGTTCTGGGAGGAGAAAAGGATAGACTCATTCGGACGAGATAATTCACTGTATATTACAAAAAATCGAAGCCGTGTGTCCAAAAGATGGCTTCTTACTCTTTGAAAAGGTAGAAGTCACTTCACATTCCTCTGGGGAAATTAGTGTTTCATGTATTTTGGATATGTTGTCATAATTTTTGACGCAATTTTTATTTGATCCTAGTTCACAGCAGTTAGCAGTTAAAAATGTGCTCATTTGACCTTGAATTCTTAAGGCAATTCTATGAAGACACACTCATGTTTGTTTTGTTGACAGGAAGAATTTGTCTTGAGTGCTGATTTTCCTTTTTTACTATTTGATGTTTTAGAGTCATGACATATCTGCAAATTCAAGCTAAAGAAATGTGCTGATGTGGACAAATTCATAATAGCAGAGTTTTCTTTTCAAATTTTGCTCTGTATTTGAGGCAAAGTGAGAGATTGAAGTTTTATGAGATATACCTGTATTCTCAAGATGTTCTCACTACAGAAAAAAAACATAGTTAATTTTCTACTGGTTGATTATTTCCTAACAATTTCACCTTAAGACAAATACTAATGAAATTAAGAAAAAAATATTTGAATAATAAAAGATAATGCTATCATCATGCTGGTGAGTTCTTTTCTCAACCCAGAAAGAGTTACAATATAGACAATCAAAAGAGGACTGAGCAAATTATTTATTGCAGAGAGAAAGCACAAAACAACATTTATTGTAAGGCAGAAGTTTTTAGAAAACCCCAGGTTATTGAACCCAAGTGGGGACTTGAGGAGTAGTCCAAGGGACTCTGTCTGCATGTTTTTAAACACAAAGTATCAACTTTTCAGCCAAGTTGAGGTCAATCTAAGGGATTACAAGCAGGAAAGTTTGATTTGAAAGTGGGCATATAGGGAACTCAGAGTATCTAGTAGGCATACTTTTGCAAGCACCATTAATTTTATTTTTTATTTTAAAGGGAATAAAACAACAACAAAAAAAGCAGAACAGAATTAAACACAACAAAGCAGATCAGAACAGAACAATGCAAGCAATACAGGTCTTCAAAACAATGACAGGAAATCAGCAATGACTACCGTAGTGTCTCTTGTTTTCTTTGAAATGGCTGTTATACATTCACACACAATAAACTCAAATAAAACAAGATAATATAAAACCAGATAAAGCAAAAGAGTGAGGCATTACAGGACTTCAAATCAGATAATAAGAAATCAACAATGGCTACCTATCCTTTGTTTTCTTCAAAAAAGCTGTTCATATCTTCTCACATATTACAATCAAATAGTAGAAAACAGACTAAAATTAGAAAAACAAACAGAAGACAGACATTCTTCAGAGGGGTATGAATATCTTATTGCTGAGCAAGAAAATCCCACCCACCCAAGGAGGCCTTTGACTGTTACCCCTGGAGCCCCAGCTCTGGCCACGGTGTCTCCTGGCTGCATCCAGACTCCCTCTCTGGCTTGGCTTTTTCCCTGGCTGTCTGCCCCTTCTTTGGAACTCCCTTTGCCAGAACACTTCCCACACTTCCCTGACCTTGTGGGCCAGGGTCACTCTGAGAAATCTTACCCTGCCACAGGGCCCCGCTCCTTCCAGGGTACATCACATTTTACAGAAACTGACTATGTAGATTACTGTTGGGAGCTGTTGTTAGGTTAGGAAAATAGTACCTAAATCTTACAAAATGGAACTGATGCATAGCCACACCCGCAGAGGACTAGGCTGACTCCTGGTTCATTTACCCAGATCTCTTGTCAACTCACTGCTTCACTACTGAAAACGAGAGTGTTGCACAAATGAACTAAATAAAGTTTGTTTTTTAAAGATATCTTGATTC